>PVHY01001830.1:109637-144002 GCA_004024945.1 Uropsilus gracilis | reverse complement strand
TCCAATTCTTTGCAACTGTAAACAGGGCTGCAACGAACATGCGTGTACATGTGTCCTTTTGAATTAATGTCTTCATGTTCTCTGGGTATATTCCTAGTAGTGGGATTGCTGGGTCGAATGGTAAGTCCACATTCAATTGTTTGAGGGTCCTCCACACAGTCTTCCATAGTGGCTGGACCAGTTTGCACTCCCACCAGCAATGTAAGAGAGTTCCTTTTTCTTCACATCCGCGCCAACATTTGTTGTCTGTTTTATTTATGTCGGCCATTCTTACAGGTGTAAGATGGTATCTCAGTGTGGTTTTAATTTGCATTTCCCTAATTATTAGTGAGGTGGAGCTTTATTATAATACAAAGACTGATTTGATCTCTCCAAGCAATTGAGCTTCTCAGACCAAGAAAACCCAGCAACCTGCACTCAGCCCTAAACACTGGGGCATCCATGGCTGGAAATTTGACCACTAGCTCATTGTGGACAATAGTCCCTATCCACCCATACACCTGTAGCCAACTTGCATCTCTGCTCCTGCCCGTTTCTTCCAGGGAATCCTGTGCTCCCAGCAAATAAAATCCAATTCTGTGTTGTTGGAATTGTAAAATAAACGACAAATTATGCTTTAAGACTAAGCAAAAAAAGAAAAACAAAGTATCAGGTTGCTACTGATACTTTATTATTATGCAAAAGAAGCAAGTAACTAGAGACATGAAGGAAGACCTTGGAGAAGAATGGAAGTATTATGAAGGCTTCTCTTTGGTTCACAGACTCCCTTTCCAACAAGCTCAGCTTGTTAGATTCAGGACTGACTTTTGGAGATTTGACATTGCTTGTTGCATTTTAATCAGTGTATACCTACATTAATGTCCATTATGCCATTTAAACTATTAAAATATTACATGCAAATAAGTTTGTAAAATGTTTTAAGAAAGATTTAAAAAATAGCTAGAAAAAAGTGTTGTTTACTTCTAGTGCCACAACTACCTACTGCTTAAAAATAGAAATTTCATGTATGTTCCCATATGGCTCTGTATATAGTCTTCATAAAAATTCTGTAACTAATAAATAAATCTCATATTAATTATTTTAGAAATACTTCATCTTAAGGTTTGGTTTTATGAAATAAATAACTCAGCAATGGTTTAAAACTAGTAAATAATAAATCATAGGAAAATTGATAACTGCTGTTGTTTGAAGTTTTAGGACATCATTTTAAATGTACTATTAAATTTTAAGTATATTAGCAAAACCTCATTAATTTTATATCAAGTCAGTAGAGACATAAAAACATTCAAGCAGAATATTGACTATTGAAGGTGTATAAGAAGACTTTGTGCTGCACACTTTCTTATTTCATAGCTATAAACCGTTTTCAGACCAGACTCAGTTCCGATGCCCCCTTGTGTACCTGGAGGGTGAGCAGGTGAGGTCTGAGGTGACTGAGGAGCCGAGCAGAATGGTATTGCCTGCTCCAGCAGAGGGAGTTGCCCTGGACCATCAAAGGGACACTCTGGGGGGTCTCAGCTCTCAGCCACAGACCAAAAGTCCACACCTCCTCCAGGTAGCCCTCTGGAATCTCACCCTGGACTTGCTTTCCTCATGTTCTCTCTCTGTGAGGAGTGGAGTGTTTGCTCCTGAGACATTCATCCTATAGTGTTTTAAACAAGAACAACGGATACACCCTCCCCTCCCCATTGCCGTGAAGAGGGGCCTGTAAACGCCCGTGCGGGAGAAGAAAGATGGATGCATCCATCCTTCAAGCTGTGGGTCTGGCCAGGCCGGCTTAGAACCAGCGGGTCAGGGCCACCCTGGTCCCTGAGTGAGTGACCGGATGTGAGCCAGGTCGTATGTTACGGTGGGGTCCCTCTGGGATCCTTGTGTCCCCAGGGAATCAACAGCAAGAGCATCCTGGAGAGGAAACGCGCCTGCACAGAGTGGGACCACACAGGATTGGACACATCTTCCTTTGCCCTTTGGGTGCGATCTGACTCCTTGCCCACAGGTGGAGGCGGGGCCTTGCATCACCTCAGGATACCTTCAGGGGAGCCCAGCTGTGCTCATCTGCAGGAGAGAGAGGCCCCAAGGCTCCATTCTCCCAACACCTTGATACAAAATGCATGTTTTCCTGACTTGCATTAGATCTTTGTCAAGCGCATAAAAATCAAAACCCCTCCAGTCTACCCATTTCCATGGTCTCCCTTTTGATATAGCTCTTTTGTTTGTTATTTTTAAATTATTTCTAATATCCTGGTGACATCCGTCCTTTTGTTACTTCAGCCATGAAAATGTGGTGTTTTCCCTCACGGGATTTTCCTTTGTTTTTTTCTTTTCATTTCTTTCTTTTTTTTTTTTTAACAAACTTACTTTTTCACAACAAAATGACTTTCATCAACTTGTGACTTGTTAAATATGGTGTATTCATTAGCATTACAGTTTCCAGCGCAATTTAAGGCTAAGATATACACTATTTATAAGGTACCAGTGATATTGTTTCAACTTAACCTTGAGAAGTTAGAAAAAAATGGAGCATTTCAGCCCAATCACAGCCCAAGGAGCTCAGAAGCAGTAATCTCGGTGCCAGCCTGGCTGACACAATCTACAGGAACTTAATCAAAATAAGATTAAAAGTCCATAGCAATTTCCTTGAGTGGTTGGTCAGCTGTCCCCCATTACAGCCACCAACCAGCCTACCCCCAGGGCCTATTTCAGAAATAAATTGGTTTGTAGATGAGCTTAAGCAGAAGAAGGAGAAAAATAATGTTTTCTTGAAACTGTACCCTAAATTTTATCAAGTAATACAGGGAAACTTCAAAGTCTTTTTATTCTGAAATGTTCCTTTTTCTGCTTGATGTCTCCCTAAATGTATCAGTATTCTATTAGACACTAGTTTAGGGAAACATATAACCTAACTTTTTATAGGATTTAATAGATATATTAAATATTTATCTGGAATGATTTTTCAGGCAAGACTTTTGTTTAGTTGTTACAGAATCAGTATGGTTTGATCGGTATTGATACACAGTCAAAGGCCTTGTGTAATGATGGAGAAACCTGAAATAGACCCTGTCCATGCAGACTCAGAAGGACAGGTTCCATCAGAAGCAAGTGTTGGGCACATACTCTGCAGGAGAGTTTCCGAGTGAGCTGCAAGATCACACTGGCACCTCGGACACAAATGGCATGCACAATCTTGCTTTGAAAGTTATTGATCCAGATGTTGATAGGGTAGTCATCCATTAAAAATAATTACTCACACAATCCTGTGTAAATTGTTTTAGGGAGTAATTTTTTCATGTTGTTTCATATTTTATTTTCTCAAAAATGCCATGCTTCCGAAATATCTTTTCTTATCTGGGCTTTAGTGAGATAACTGAACACAAAGATGCAGATTTCTGGTTGCTGGGATCTTGGAACACTGGCTTGCTCCTCTTACCCTAAATGGTTTGATATCTCAGTGCCAAGAGCTGGTTTACCTTGATCATCACCCTCTACATGGTTTGTGCAAGAAAGAACCTCAAGGTTTTTAGTAAAGAGCTGTTGACAAGGACCCCTGTGTTTGACTCTGACTAGGCATTCAGCTGGGCAGGACAGGTGTGCAGGAACCCCACTTGGTGTGATGGGAGAAGAGTCATCAGGATGACTCAAGACCCGTCATATGCTCCGCCTGTTATTTCATACAAGGTTAATTTGCAAATAATACCACTGTTGGGTTTCACAGACATGTGGATTTGACCCATCCCATTTCAGTCTTCAGTGAATGACAGATTTCACTTTAAATCAGTTTTGCCTGTTTCAATTCTATCCACAAAAGGAACAGTCCAAATCTTCTTTTCTAACTCTCATTGTTAAAAAACCTCAGCCACATGACACAGAAATGGAGGCACCATTTAAACTGACTTCACTAAAAAAAGCATGACTAGAAGAGAGATTTATGGAAACAAGGGTTTATTTGGGCAACAACAAAAATTAAACAACAAAATAAAGAGATATGGGAAGTGAAATTCATCAGCTAACAACTTCACCTACAAAAAGACATGTGTGCATTCAATGCAGAAATAAGTGCACTTAGTTCATTGAGTTGTGTGTTGTAATGAATGAGTGCAGAAATCAACTGCACCTTCCCAAACATTTGACAAGAAAAGGAAGGCACTGCTTCTGTTGACTGTGTCAATCCACGCAGTCGGCCAAGGCATGTGGCGAGTCTATGCTCTTGGGGTGTGTCTGACAAATATTTTATTTGCAGTTGTCAAATGTTACTCTTTGATTATAATATTTAATAAAACTTTTCCAATTTTAGATCTCAGAGTTTCATAAAGATCATTATTTCACCATCAAGAAATAAAAAGTAACCCCCATTGACTATTACATCCCATTCTGTTATTCTTCTTTCTGTGTTTTTATCTCTTTATCCAGAGATGTGTTCTGAGATTATGAGCAAGTGATGCTTGAGCTGTAAACTTTGATAAAAGAAAAATGTAAAAAATGGTCCTGTCGTAATTTGTCTAGTTGCATTATTTTCATTGACACAAGAATACCTTTGAAGGACTACTATATACTAATCAATGCTATTAGTGGGGCATCATTTTTGCTTTGTTAATTGTTTCAGTGAGTTTCTATATTGACTCTCCTAAACTGTTGCTTCTCTCTGCACAGTATTTGATTTCTCCTGCTCATTCAGGTAAAATCCCTATGGTCCCTTTACCTCACCATAGCCCCATACCCATCATCACAGCCCCTTATAAGGGCAAAAATGGAAGGGATGGGCACAAGGGGGCGATCATGTATCATTGATAGCGCTCAGGGGTTCCTCCTGAGAAGGACACTGATACTTGGGTGATGGGAAGAGGGACTCAGGCTGTTTGCAAAGAGAACAGAGTAAGCCCAGCAAGAACAAGAGGTATTAGCATCTTTATGCTTCATGCAAAACAGCATTTTACTGCTCTCATCTGCATATTGTAAAGCATAGGTATTTGTGAGACCCCTACATACAGCTAAAGTGGTTATGTGACGTGTCAGTCCGCCTGAGAGATATCATTGCCACGTCATCCCATGTGTGTCATTAGCCTATACACATCGTCAGTTTATGCAACTGCGCACACCTGGCGTCTCCGACCTGCCAGGCTTATTCAGCAACCCCAGTATTGAGGTTCTTTGCTCTGAGGTTGGTGGATATTTTGCAGTTAAAATAAACGAGTCTCCAATATATACAGACAGACTGTGCAGAGTTATCCTCAAGAGAAGTGACATTTAAATTCCCTCCACTATTCTTCATTAGGACATGTGGGTACACAAAGCAAAGAAGGTGGGTTCCCTGTCTCCCCAAGACTTGAGTTCACTATTGAATCCTAGCACAATTTGTGTAACATCCATCTCAGCAAGGAAACTTGGCAAACATGATGCAGAAGAACTGCTTTCTGTAATAACCAATTAGAGACTGGTTTCTGGGGCAAAACAGGATTCTCCGCACAGTACGGGTTGGACAGCAAAATTGTACCAGTTGTTGTTCTACTCACAAAGTGTCTAAGTTATTCAGATTACAGCTTATCAGTAGTGTTCAATTAAAAGTGCAAATATGTTGAAGGAGAAGTAATGAAAAATATCTCTAGAGAATAAACTGTTTTCAGGGGTACAAGCATAAAAGATGGTACATCCCTTGTAAAAACTTTACAAGTGAAAGCATAGTACACTCAAGTCACATTTTAACCCATGGAGTACAAATGCACAAATAATTTATTGTGTCATTAGATCATTGACAGGATCGGTCATCCACTATGAAAATAAAAATAAAAGGCACAGTCATGGATTTCAGACAGAATATTTGACACCAGCTTTTTAACCCATGAACTATACAAACATAATGAAACTACTTAAGTTTGAATTTCAGATTTCATTCTTAGAAAATAGCAATAATATCAACTCCTTTTTCAAATATATGAATAGATTGCTAACCATCTGCATGAATTCCCTGGAAACTTTCATTTCAAATGATTGACTTATTATCATTCATAATTTCCAGACACATGTTTAAAATTACAGCAGGATCAGATTGGATGCAATCCACAGGACTCACTGACAGCTTTGTTAGTGAAGAAGTGTGATCCAGTGGGTGCACAGCTTTGCCACAACAGAAAATGCGGGAGTGAGTCAAATAAATGAATCCAAATGCAAGTATAGCCTACAAATGAGTCTCACTGGTGACTTCAAAGTGGGCAGTGTGGCCTGTCAGGTCTCATCTCAGTCACAGAGCCCCTGAAAACCAGCACAACCAGAGGATGAGTGATTATTTTATTTTATATTTAAATGTGTTTTTTTTTTTTATTTTTAGTCATCAAAGTCATCACAACTGAAGGAATTCATATAGATATATTGTTTCTTTTAATGATTTAAAATTTTTTGTGGGAAGAAAACAACTTACATAGATAGGTATACATATTACAATACCATAATTACAAAATTATAACCATGCAAAATAATATATTATTTACTGATGTGTGATTTAAAAGTTTCAAATACCACTGGCATGGCAAACATCAGATCCAGTGTACTAATTATTATTTCTGGGAATGTATAATGGGGAATAGGATAGAAGAGATATCCACAGAGAATGTAGAGAATGTCAACTATGTCTGTGATGGTTGTTCTTTTTTTTAAATTTTAGTTTAATTATTTAAATTTGCCTGTATATGTGTATAATGTAATATAAATAAGGATGAATGATTATTGACCAAGATAGAGGCCATCAATGAACTCATGGCAAAGAGAGCTGCTGACTCACTAATAATTGCCATTTTATTCTCTTGGAGATCATTGAAAACTATTTCCACTAACATAGAAAATTCAGTGTAACTTTTTTTTCCGTTCCCCACCCTTGGTGTGACTTTTGACAATCCATTTTACCATCATCATCTGAAGCCACACCCCACCCTGTTGTATTGCTAGAAACACTGCTGCCACCACCAAGTTGGCCTGGAGACCCCAGCTAAACTTACTGACAGGTGCTTGGTCATGTGGGTCTCACTGATCCTTGCCTTAGAATAGATAGTCTGATCATAAAGAATGGACTCTGTCCCATTCTACAGGAGCATAACTGAGCAACAGTTGTATGGAAAAGTCATTGTTCTCTGTCTTGACTTTCTTAAGTTACAAAGTAGCATGATCATAATTAAATGCTCTGGTCAATATCTGGTGAGAGGTGTGTTTTGAGAAGCTGCTCTGGCTCTTTAGTAAGAGTGACATCCCAATCCCAGGTTTCTGTCAAGGAAATGGAGATTCCAGATTTTTGACATTTAAAAACTCACAACAATGACAAGTAGATTTAAAAATAAAAATATATTAAGAATTAACAGAAAACTGGAATTAAAATTTTTTCTTCAACATAAAATAATCCATATATTTATTATATAATCTATGTCACAGGTGCTGAGTTCTTTGGTATAAGCATGTTGTCTACAATAACTTGTAACTCAATAGGCCATGTCTACAGAAAGTTGTGATGGTTTTACTTTTACCAAACTAAGTAAGTAGCTTCTTGATGTCTATAAAGGTAACTAGCCACCCTCTACAGAATTGCTTATAAATAAGTAATTGACATTTGAAAGTGAAGGAAAAATACTGGTATCGGTTTATTTAGCATATTTAATTGACAGTATCTCTTTGTGCTGCCCTCTCTTCTGCTGCTCTGTGAGTTCAAGGTTACAAAGGGAGGTATTTTTATCTTTGCTTTTCCCAGAACCAATCACTATATCTGCCACATCAATAAATATTCATTGAACTGAACTGAATCTGATATAAAAACAAATATTGGCTTGGGGAAATGCTGTTTCATTTGAAATTATTTGCTTAGTAAAAATTAATATGGCTAGGTTGTGTCATCCTGTGAAAATATTACTGTGCCTTATTGATTTTTCACTAAGTTACATATTTTATACTCTAAGGTTTGTTATTTTTTTTTTCTGGATGTCTCCACATATAGATGCCAAGCACTAACAAATTTGTAGAAACTCATGAGCTTAATGCATTTTCATCAAGTTGTCTGATATAGCATTAACATTTTTCAATCAGCCTTACATATCATCCATTATTAAATATTATTTTTATAGCTGCATTAGAAAGGAAAAAAAGACATGCCAGATGAGCTAGATACCAACTGAAAATCATGGAGTTTGGTTTGAAAACCTTTCCTGAAAATTAAGGAAAATAGAATAAAGTCTTGTTCAAAACTAAATTAATAAGGCTGGTGCAAATAATAACCAACAATTCTTATAATATAAAAATGAAACTGTCAGAAAAAACAAATTCTGGTCAGAATTTATTTTCTGAAATATTGACTAGAGAATTCAAAATATTTAGCTCTTGTAGTATTATTAACTTATTTCTTCCAAACAATTCCTTGAGTATGGATCTTTTCCTATTTATTTTAAAGGAGAAAATAAAATATCACTGTAGGCTTGTTTTGCTTTTCTTCATGGTTTTTTGTTTATCTTTCCCATGTTCCATATAGTAGTGAAACCATTTGTTTTTTTTTCTTTTTGACTTGTTTCTGCTAATATGATTTCTTCTAAGTCCACCCATATTATCATAAAAATCGTCCAATTTGTCATTTTTAATTGATGAGTAATATTCCATTGTGCATATAGACCACATTTTTTTTTATCCAGTCTGAAGTACACAACTTGAGGGGGGGCAGGGTAGGAATGGTTGGGGGGAGGTGTGAACCCCATAGATCACAGAGATGTGAAATTTATATATAAATAAATTCTTTTTTAAAAAAATAACTAATTTAAGTTAAAAATAAAATAAAATGTCACTGTACTGGAAACATAGAGTAAATTAAACTACTTAATAACTATTTATTATAGTCCCATAGTTAGGGGTTATTTCTTTTTAAACCAAATGCAAATTAAGTTGTATATGAAAATCTTGGCACCAACTACAGCATCTTTAACTAATGAATGGCAGTTTTTATGTAATTTATCCTTCACCCAGATTGAGAGCTAAAACTATACCTCTTATAATGAATGAATACCTTTATTAATTTGACTACTTTTCCATCAGATAGTGGCATAACATCATATGTTGATGTCTATTTCATTGTACTCTATTTCCTATGCAATAACCATGATTTTAAAGATTCACATGTGTCAGTAAACTGATTCCTTAATCTAAATACTCCTCCAATGCAGAACCTATTCTTCATCTCACTTGAGTTTTTCTTCTCCATTTCAGAGGTAAACTCTTATTATTAGTATCATCAAGATAGGAGATGGGGGTGGGGAACAAGTGTGTGTGTACATGTGTGACTGGATTGTTTGTTTTACATAAGGAATCTGAGATTTATTTGGGTAAGTGAAAGCTGGCTGCAGGTACCATTCATTAGTTTTTATTTATCTGTTCCCAGCTGTCTGTGTAGATGTCAGAATTTGCTGTTCATTCCTCTGGTAGCAGATATAGGCGTTGCTCTCAGCCTCTGTCCCCACAAATAAAGCTGTTACTAACATTCTCCATCAAGTCTTTGTGGAACTAAATATATTTATTGCCTTTAATCAGTGTAGAGGATGGCAATCTATTTTATCAGGTGACATATAATTAATTTAGAAACAAATGAGTTCCCTTCCACAGGGTTGAAACATTTTAAATCTCACACAGTCAAATTAGGTCAACTCCCACTTTTCCACAGTATTGCCCAAATGAGTGGTGTTGTCTTATCTTTCAGTGCTATAAAAACAAGATCTTATTGCATTTTCACAGCAATTTTTTTTCCTTTTTTAATGACACTGGGTTCCTTTTTGTCTTTTCACAGGTCATTGTTATCTTATTTTGTGAAATATATGTTTAAATGTTTTACAAATGTTCACAGGTTGCAAGAGTATTTGTGTATATTGAACTTCAATCATGAATTTTCTGTATATGGAATAGCTTAGTTGATAATTTCATTCTGAGTTTTTACAGTTTGATTTGTGCAGAATTTCAATAAGTATATACTTTATCAATTTTGACCTTTAGGATTGTATTTTCTCAATTCTAAAACATTCTCACCATCTTAATAACACAGATGTTGATGCTTTCTATTAAAGAGTTTCAAGATTTTACTTTTCCATATATGCTCACCTTCAATATGTCCCAGTAATATGTGTATTAAGTATGAACTAAGAATTGATGTACTTTTTATACATTGTTAACCCATTTGTTTAAGAAACTCGCTAAAACGATTTACCATCTCCCATTCTCACCCCCACCAACATGTCTATATGCCTGCATGCTTTAGTGAAAACATAATTTCCTGTATCAATGTGGTTTTATTCTTCCTGTTTTATTATGTTTATGCCATGATGTTCTCATTCCTAGCTTTATAAAAAACCTGGAATTTGTTCTTTTTTTGTCTCAAAATCACTTAGACTTTTGGAGGCCCTTTATATTTTAATATTAATTCTTGTATACTTTCCCAAAAAATATGCTCAAATTTACTAAATTTTAATTTATAAATTGCATTAAACAGGCTTGATTAGACCTAGAAATTCACTTTGAGAGAATTGAAAACTGATTGCATTGAATTTTCCAATCTCATGAACATGGTAGATTTTAAATTTATGGTAGATTTTAAGTTTATTAAATCTTTTTTAAGTTCTTACTGAAATGGAGTATGTAATGTTGGGTGTAGAAGTGTGCCATAGGCATTAATTTTTTTTTTTTAATATTCTGTTTTTGATGTCATTGAAAATGGTATTTTGTATGTATTCCTAAATGTGTATTTCAATTAAATGTTACATCTTAATTTTATATCTTGCAACATTACTAAATTGTCTACATTAGCAACATTTGAACTTTAATAAAGTTTCCCTTCTTCCCACCCAGTGCTCATTCTTTCACCTTCTTGCTTTTATCCTGTTGCACTGCCACATTGTGGTTGCAGGGTTAGCCGGGGCTTGTCTGGGTGCCTCTGTCAGGTGGAGAGAGAGAGAGCGTTTCACAGATCTTACTTTGCAGAGCACTTGTTGGAAATCACAAATGAGAGCTTGATTTCATGAAATGATTCTTCATTTTTGGAGAAGACCTTAGCATTTGATCTTTCTTCATTGTTCCACTTGGTGGATTTCAAGTGTCAGAACAACAGGTTCCTGCAGGCCAACCACAAGGAGCAGAGGAACTCCAGCCTGACTGCACAGCCAAGCCTTCTACAAAAAGCTTGCAACATTCCCAGCTGTCTCTTCCCAGATCCTGAGGTTTAGGAACGGAGCCATTTCCATCTCATCGCCTCTCTGAAGAAAAGATCAAACTGATCTGACAGGGCAGTGGGAAGTGAGGTCCTTGGGCCAGGCCCAAGGTGCCAGGAAGCCAAGGGCAGCCGCCGCCAGGTATTTATATCGCAGGGCGCCTGGGCTGTGGTGCCCACAAGTCTCTGCCACTTGGCACTGGCGGAATCTCCTTGACATCCTGAGAGGCTAGGTCAGGAGGAGACTCAGGAAAGGGAGTAGGGTGAGGGCTTCCTCTTATCAGTAAAGTCATTTCCCTGGCTCTGGTCATCAGGGACTGGGCACTCATCTCACCCACCTGACCAGGAGTCCAAGGCGTTTCCTTTGCTGTGGGAACCGCTTGGCTCTAATATGGCAAGCCTGTACCAGGGAAGGCCTATCAGAACCAGGTGCCCTGGCCGCGGGAGTCCCTTGCCCAAGGAGGGCTGTGCCTGCCAGCACCGTCCTCTGGTGCATGTGGTCATATTGCCGGTCTGGTCCTGAGGCTCATCTCTTCCTCAGGCGGTGGCCACTGTTCTCGAGGTCACAGGCTGATAAACGTCCTAATGAAAATTGTGTCAAACTAGCCGAGGGCGAGTGAGGGTGTGAGTCACCAACTCACCTCAACCCTCCTGGCCCCCAGCCACCCACTCGGTGCCTTCACTTCCCCCTGGATTCAGGTTTCTGAGCGGCCACGTGGATTTGTCTCTGGAGCTGTACTGAGATGCTGCTCACTTGGTGGGAGGAAGGGCCACAAACAGGAGCCTGCTGAGAGTACCCCCTCCACACCCATCCCCAACTCATGTGCTGGGTGAGGTTCATGCTTGTGGGAGCAGCACCAACCTGTCAGTCCATCATCGTCCGTACTGACCAGCGGAACGGGGTTTTGATCTTTCTTTTCTACTGTTTTATTCGGGTTTTGAAGTCTGTGCTTCTGATGGTGCTGGATTTGTGGTTGTCCTATTCAGTACCCCCGTTTTCTGAAGTTACTATGTCCGGGGAGGTTTCCCCCATCTTCTTCCTGCAGTTTTGTTTGCATGTATTTAATACCTGCATCTTACCTTATTAACTAGCTGCTGGAATGGATCAATGGAACTCTCAGACCTGACTTGTTGATGCCTTTGGCCATAATGAGTGTGCAAGTTTTGAGTCAGAATCTTCTAAACAGTTTCAGAGGGAGCACTGGAGCTACTGGGGGAAAGTCAGCCCGAAGGAGGGGGTTTTGGTGGAGGGAGCAGAGGGAACACAGCTCCCCTGGTGAGGAGACCAGGGCAGTGTGGGGCTGGTGTCTCAGGGGCAATAGATGAAGCAGAGGCTGGGAACTTGCCTAGTGAGACCAGGGCCAAGAGTGGGCTGTGAGCCGAGCCCCTGCTCATGCTGGTCACTGGGGGAGCTGAGGTTTACAGAAAAACAGTATTGGGGGCAGTCAGAAATTATCAAAACTTTAAGGACCATCAAGAAAGAGGAGCACACAATTCAGCATGCTAAGGAATCAGAATGAAAACATTTATGACGTTTTGGAAACTAATCAGCTCCTCAGAAAAAGTAAGAGATGGCTGTGATATTTAATAATTACTAAAAGAGTGCTTCATAACGGAGATATAATGGGCTCATTTGACTAGAAAAACCTGCTCCAATAAAAGTAATAGGTCGACATTGCATTTCATGCTGATAACTCTGAAAGATGCCTACTTTAACTAACCAAGTTTCAGCTAGTTTTTATTTACTAAAGCAAAACCTTACAAACCAAAAACAAACAAAGAAAAAAAAAAACAAACAAAGAAAAAACTTTTAAATTATATTTGGGTTAATTCCCATCATAGATCTGATTGTTTAATACTATTTAGTGCCATAAATACTTGTGTTTATCCAATTTAATAGAGTTTTCTTTTTCAAATTAATCTTGGCAACAGTATCCAAAGATAGGGAAAATAAACGCATATAGCAAGCATCCATTGGCACCCATATACATGCAGACCTATAAACAGATACTTTACCATTATTAATCCAAAGTTTTAAGCTTGAGTTGCTGCAATAATACAAACTCAAAGTTCATAAGGGACAGTTCGATCCAAATTGTGTTTCTGGCATTGTGAATAAGTTGTTTTTTGTTTCTTTTTGCTCATTTGGATAAACTGCTAGTAATTGTGGAGGAACTATCTAAAGACTGTGTTTACCCTAGACAGGTAATCTTACAGAGTGTGGTGCATAATTGGGGAAATGAACATTTTCAGAAGTTTGCATTTTAAAATTCTCTTCTATCCAGTACAATCTATAACCCCAAAATAATGAGTTCTTTGTCCCCTTGGAAAGAAGTGACCAGAAGAGGCTTTACTGCAGATGCATGCATGGGAGAACCAGTGCTGGGATGGAGAATAGCCCAGTTCCTCCAGGCAGTGAGGTAGAGATGTGGGGTCAGAAGAGATAGTCAGTGGGGGAAAGTAGTGTCTCTGCTGACTGTGAGTTGGATGGTGTCAGCGGATACTAAAGGGACAGGCCAACAAAAAGGTGGGTTCTGGGCTTTCACTCCAGGAAACAGAGAGAATCATCAGTCAGGAATGAAGGTTCTTCTCTAGTATGGCAAAGGAGGATCAATGTGATTGGTCACCTTGTCTGGACAGGACTGGAGGGGGGGGTAGTTTCCTAGCAAAATAGCCAAATTCAAACAGAGAATACAGACCATTGGAATTACATCAAACTGAGTGTCTTCCCCACAGAAAACAGACACCTGCTGAGTGAAAGAAGATGCTCGCACACCCTACACCTGACAGATGTCCAAGGTCTGCAAAGAACTCACACAGTGCAGCAAAAGAAAACAAAGTATGCCAACCAAACCTTAGGCCAGGAGCTAAAGAGCAACTTTGCCACTGAAGATACATAGATGGCCACCTGGCACAGGAAAAAAAATGTTTATTTATCTTATAGGGAAATGCAGGCCAAGACCACAATTAGACTCCACCTCACACCTGTGGGAAGAGTCCACATCAAAATAACCAGGTGTTCATGAAGTGAAACAGGAGTCCTTGTTCACTGTCCACAGGATGCAGAAGGGGCAGACCCCTGTAATACAGTGTGTGGGCTTCTGCGAATATGAGAAGTAGGTCAACTCTATAATCAAGAAATTCCTCTCCTACATGTTCATCCAGAGAAGGTAACTACACTAAACCACAGAGGCCTCTGTCTTCTGTCCACTGCAATACTCTTTGCCAGCTTCAAGCTATGGAAACAATGACATAAGGGCCCCCACAATGGAGCAGTAAGGCAGGACACCATGTACATGTGCACAACAGAATATACTTCCCTGGGAAAGAAGGCAAATGCTTGTAAGTGTAGCAATGTGGGTGAGGATGGAGGGGCTGATGCTGAAGGAAATAAGTCCCAAGGAGAACGGTCAACAGCAGATGGTGGCACCTCTACATGAAATACACAGGGAAACAGAGCAAAGTGGCAGATCCAGCTCAAAGACAGGACCTGTAGGATGGAGGGTGTAGCTGGAGACTGCTTGGGGGCTACTGGAAATGGGGAGATGGCTGGGGGATGGGGTGCTGCTGTGTATGGTACAGCACCTGTAGGGGGCACACTATACCCCCGGATCACAAGCAGTGCTACAGGCCATTATTGCATTTATAAATCATAAAATTAAGATACTGAAAACATCTTGAAGTGATGTGGCAAAGCTATGAGACAGGAAACCATGCGTTTGAGAGAAGAGTTGGGTGAGTGGTGATGGTTCATCCCGTTAAGACAGAGGAATCAGATGTAGTCTCAGAGGGAGTCTGACCTGAACTGTGAATGTGAGGGTGAAGGAACAGGGAGGCTACTAACCCAGGAGAACTAGAAGCCCCGGCAGAATTGTTGCCATGGACACATGAGAGGTTGCCCTGGATGCATGACTTTGGGAAAAGATTTCCCTGGGAGCTACCAGGAAGGAATGCCTGGGGTTTGGGAGAGAAAGGAAATGAGGGGTGACACAGGTTGGATAATGATGGTAACAGCCTCCTCCTTTGGCTGTAAATTCTTGATCCTGAGAGTAACTGTGAATCTTCACATCTCATCTGTTAATCCTGAACTTGCCTGAGTCACTTTCTACTAAGCTACTAACTGTTCTCCCCCCAGTTCATCACATCCGTCTTTAGTCCTTCTTGTCCCGTTGTAACTTTCTGAACTTAAAATCTCAGGTAAAGAATTTCCCTGGTCAAGAGGGAAGTGAGAGTCCCCGGGAAACACAACCCCCTCTTCTCTACAGGTCTGGAGTATCTTTTGTCTAAAGAGATGTATTATTATACCGAAGATCTATTTGGCAATTTATAGTTCACTTTTTATCTATTCAATTGTTCCCTGGTATTCTTAGAACAGAAAAGGGACCCTTTTAAGAAGAATAACATGCCAATTACCTTTAATTACTCTCAAGCTCTTTCAGTTAGAGAAAACAAAAAAAAAAACCTCTCATTTTAGAGTTAGCTGGTGTCTGAATAGAACATTTTATATCTGAAACCCTTAATGGAAAGACTTTCCTATTTTCTACAATGTTCTTTTCTGTTTAATGTATTCTCTAAATTTAACACATTATTTAAAGTGCTCCCCTTCTACCTGATCAATTTGGAGTGATGGAGGACCCGCTTGGGAAGCTTATTAACCACTTGTATTTTATTCTGATAATGTTTCCTTTTCGCCATCAAATACATGTTGATGGTAAAATAGATTATTTTAAATTTGTCTTACATAATACATTTTATGAAAATTGGGCTAAAGCAGTGATGTAAGCAGAGAGTAAAATTATGTGTACTAATAAATGGTATTATTTATTTATTAACAGAGAAACAGCAACAGAAATTTTAACAGAATCTAAGACTATTTCCAGCAAACATGGAGTGAAAAACTTGGCAGTGAATAATCACTGAAGGTCATCAACCATTTTTTCCCTTTAGCAGATTCTGTTTGATAAGCAATCTTTGCTAATTAAATATAATCTGTGGTTTAAGCATTCTGATTATAGCCAGACTGTTTCCTTAATAATGCATTTGATTATGATCATTCTTTGAATTATGTTTTTCATACTGAGAAAGAAAAATGGTAGCTCATGTAACTGTTTGATTTCTAAATTTTTTGACAAAATATTTTCCATTATCAGAAAAACTTTGCGACAGTAAAATCCCTGCTTCACAAAGAAGTGTGAGTTTCTCTCGTGGAGAAAGAAACATCAATGGAACTAAGTTTAAAGTGTCATTAATTGCTGTATTATTAGAAACCTCATTATTTCTAATGTTTCAAAGTCAACTGTTTCTATAGTTACTTTTAAAGATGTGTCTCATCTCCTGACACCTAGGGAAGGTTGTAAGTGAAGTCACAAGGGAAATACGGCAGTATCAGTGGTGAGAAAGACCAGACCATAAGCAGTAAAGAAGTATCAACAGATTCTGGGAAAAAGGAGAAGAGATTGCGGATAGCAGGGAGCTGTTCCACTCATGGGAAGCAATATAATGAAGAGCAATTCATTGCCTCATACTGAGTCTGTGTCAAGGAATCTTGCCAATAACTTTAATTCATCAGTGCGAGGTCTTGATGATTCTTCTGAGATTTTCTGAGTAGTTCCATCAATGATATGAAAATCTGTTTTCTATTTTCCAGTCCTTTTTAATTTATTAAAACATCTTATTCCCATGTCTAAAACTTCCAACTGAATGACTAGGACTTCTAGCATCAATGTTTGTTTTGTTCCCAGTCTCAGAGGAAGGATTTTCACAATGCTTTCTTAGATCTGATGTTTTCAAAAGATTTTTTCCAACAGATTTTATCAGGTTAAGCATGAGCACTTCTTCTTTTATTCAAGGTTGTTCACATGTATGATTTTCTTAAGACTAGCATAAAATTACATGGGATATTTCTGAGTGAATTTGAGCTCCTGATTAATTTTACCAACCTTATCATTTTCCACTAGGATACAGTAAAAATTAGAAGTGTATCTTATAGAATGAGTTAGAAGTTGTGGTTATTCTGTTAAGAACTGAATCATATATTAGCTTAATTTATTTTCTTTGGATGAAGGATTGCGCCTTTCTGACTCATATAAATGTTGCTTGTTTTATATTGTCTTGTCAATCCACCTTGTTCTTCTGAAGCATTCAGTTCATGTTCATTCATTCTTTCATAAAAATGAGGCAACACCATTTTTGGGACAATATATTCTGATTGATCAATTAACTGTAGAATTTATGGATATGGAGGCCAGCTCCTCCACAAATAATGAGACTGCACAAAGACAAAAAGACCTAAATCCACATTATCATCCCCAATCTCATAGGCAGAGGAACAATGTTGATTTTTACTTTTTTTATTTCTATTAATCATTTTGTTGTTTACACGTTTATGAATATATATCTGCATATATGTGTTTAATAAATATTATAAGCTATATATATATATATATATATGCACACACACATATATAATTTCATTCTCCAGGGTTCTCCTTTCAACTTCTCACCCACAAAACTTCATCTTGAACGTCTTGTTCTCCTCTTTTCCCTGATTTCTCCCTCCTCCCTAGTTGCTTGTCCCAGTTCTGTTACTAACTTATTTTAATTTTGCTTGATGTTCCATTATTTCTATATCCCTTCTATAGGTGAGACCATCTGGGCTCTGTCTTTTTCTTATTTCTGATAATCTGATTTCCTCTAGATCTACCTACATTATCACAAATGCTTCATATTTGCTGCTTTT
Organism: Uropsilus gracilis; assembly: GCA_004024945.1. Taxonomy (NCBI): domain Eukaryota; kingdom Metazoa; phylum Chordata; class Mammalia; order Eulipotyphla; family Talpidae; genus Uropsilus; species Uropsilus gracilis. The sequence goes on along the minus strand of PVHY01001830.1, from coordinate 126,060 downwards.
GATTGCATAATAATATTCCATTATATCTCATTGATCCTATATAAATAATATCACAACTTCTCAACATTCATCCATTTTGGGGCATTTGGGTTGTTTCCATATCCTAGCTATTGTGAATAGTGCTGTAATAAACATCCAAATTCAGGTATCTTTTTGAATGAGTGTTTTTGTTGACCTTTGGGTAGATTCCAAGGAGTAGGATTCTTGTGCCAAGTAGTAATCCCATTTTCCATAGTTTGAGGTCTTCCACACAGATTTCCACAGTGGCTGGACAAGTTTGCATTCCCACCAGCAGTTTAAAAGTGGTCCTTTCTCTCCACATCCACACCAACACTTGTTGTTGCCTGTTTTTTGTTTGTTTGTTTTTTAATATGGACCATTCTTACTGGTGTAAGGTAGTATCTTATTGTGGTTTTGAGTTGCATTTCACTGATTATACACATATTAAGGGGAATCTTGACCTTGCATTATGTCCTGAAGTGAGTGCCATCAGAGTTGAAATGACAAGAGTTGACAAGTTAAGGAAGGTAGTTGGGACTAATTCAATACAAGTGAAGTTACAGAAAAAAACAAATTAACCAGAGCTCCTTATCCTTGGCTCCCTGTTAAAGGAAGGCTGCAGAGAACATGGACAATTGGCAAATATTATAAGGGCATGTTTAAGACCAAAATGATGTCTAAGATTATTAATTATGTAAAATCTCTTTTTAAGAAACATTATAGGATATTTTGGCTCAGTAGTTTTGTTAAAAAGAAAAGAACTAGAGTAGAATCAAACAAATTATTTCCTCATAAGAAACGTATTTCTCTCTTGCCCCCTTTAATATTATTTCTATCTACTAGTTGTTGCTTATTCTGTCAAACATTTTTATTTTGAGGAACAAATTATATATCAAATATCAAGTCAACATGATAATTCTGTGTCACTCCTATTACTCAATGTTGTGAGATGAATGACAATAAAAGAATCTCATAGATATGCCAAAATTATATTTCCAAATATATTCTGAAAACTACAATATATTTGAAGTAACTGGACATAACAAAAAATAAATGATTACCTGGGTTTGGCTTTCTTTCAAATTGTGCCAGGCATGACACTGGAGAGAGAATTCTCAACCTCTCCTGAATGAGTCATTGAAATGGTTCATGAGTGGCATGCAGATGACATCAATATTAACGTGGTTTACCACATTAAAAAAAAAGGTTCAGTCACAAAGGTGGGTCTTATATGGGACAGGCCCTAAAACCTTGTTAGTATCAACAACCTGGTGGTGACAATGTACTGGCTTGAAGTCAGAGGTGAAGAAAGTGAGAAACCAAAAGAATTCCATGGAGAAGCCAGAAGACTTCTCCTTGTCCTGTACTAGCACACTAAACACTGAGTTCTGCCTCCAGTGAATTATAAGACATCAAAATCCAGTTTGGATATGCAGTCAGTACCTTGTAGTAATTGCTAAGTGAAAAAATCCTATACTCAATCACTGAAGTCACAAAAAATAACTTATTATTTATTAGGAAAAATGTAGAATTATTTTATGCCATAACATTTCTTTTCTCACTTGGGACAATGTTTGCCACACATGTGATAAATCAACTCAGTTGGTTAAACAAAAATCTTAAAAACTATGTTACTTATATTAGTTTCTAAACATGCAAATGTTAAACATAATGTTAAAGGACTCTGTTGTACAAGAGTATTTTCTAGAGTGCACTTTTCTTGACTGTGGCCACTGACTAGTCTTGTACATGAATGTACATAGAGAATTGGCAACTGTCCTCTTCCCCACCTGAGTTTTTAATAAGAGAACATATCTGTCAAAAGTTCAGACTCATCCAGGTGTCCAATTATCTTTCTAAGGGTCAATATATTCAATGTGAGTAACAGATTCAACAGAAAAAAATACAGTTTTCTTGACATATATATATATATATATATATATATATATAATTTTCCTTTTCAGTCTTCCGTTTGTAGCAGAAATTAACCAACTATTCTACATATTATTTCACTATATTTTTTTTCAAATGACAAGAATATGGTCTTAACATTAACCCCCAGGACAACTTCACCTGCGAAACTCTCATCTTTTTGTAAGCCAACATGGTGGCAGTGAGCAACCCGCTAGGGCATCTAAAGTGAGGGGCGTGGGGCATCTGCTGCTCTCATTCCTTGAACAGTGCTCTGGCTTTGGTCCCTCATCACAGTGTTTCCAGAACATGTTGAACCTTGAACTTGAGCACTTTCTTCCATCAAATCTGGATAGAGGACCACAACTCATTGATCCTAGAGGGGCGCACAACTACTCTAGTCAGCGCAGTGGGACATCCCTCCACCAAGTGGTGGGTGGATGGTATGTGCTTCTATTTGAATTCTGGAATCCTTTAAATCCAGACTGAAATGTGATCTTTCCTGAAGCTTCCTTGGACCACTCCCTCTGAAGTGATCTGCCTTTCTCTGCTACCCTTTTGCTCTTATCCTCTCCAGTGTTCTTTGAAGCATAATAGATTCAACACAGGTACACATTTCATCTATATATAATTTACAAAATCATTAGTTATCAGCATCATGATCATGATGGTTGATTCTCCTCACTAGCTTGGTATCACATCTCTCCTATTGGCCTGGCACAAGTTAGGGTTACATAAAATGAACTCTCTGCTCCATACATTAGTGTGATTCCACCTCTCAGAAGTCTGTAATAGTGGTGCAAAGAAACCTTAAAGCTCTGTAACTTTTAAAAATCCTAGGAAGAATAGGGTAAGCCTCAGGATGACTCTAAGCCATAGAAAGTTTATCTGAACAGCAGCCGCATTTATCTATTTCATATCAATTTCTGAGCATATTAGAGATGTGAGCATTCACTCTCTGAGGAATCTTCTTAGCTTCTGTCATTGGTGGGTGCTAGAACACATTGGAGAATTCCTTCTTTCTTTGCAATACCCAAATGGAAAATAAATTATGTTTCTGCTTGACACATCAAGTGTGCACATCATTTTTAAGGTATTGTTTTCTAAAGTAAATGTATTAAATGTATGGCAAGTGTAACTGTAAAAGCACAAACACTAAAGTGACAAACAAAAAACTGGTAGGACAAAAGCCACAAATTAGTGTGGCCATTTGACCTGCAGATACCAGTCACCAATAAGATCATTTGATTTTCCCAAATCTCATTTCTTTCAATTCCATTGAACATGTTTTTTTCATGAAGATGGTGGCCACTGCCCATCCCATAGTCATCCTATTAAGAGATGTTTCTATTCTTTTAAGATCATCATGCTGGGCCACGCCTAAGCTGTGGTATTATTCCTTCTTGAGGGTATTTTTCAGGCAGGAAAACTGTGGAATCCTGTCTTGAAGCTGCGGGATAAAACCCAAAGCCAAGTTCTCACTCTCTTTTGTGCCAGGAACAACTCAATCCATTTGTCTCAAAAAATGGGGGCAGTCCTTCCACACTCCCCTTCCCTGACACCCTGTCTCAACTAAGGTTATTATGCATACCAAGCACTTATTAAAGAAAACAGTGTAGTAAAGTGTTGGATGCCCCAAATAGTAAGAGATAAGCTTAGATAAAGGAGAACACTTATCTGTTCTCATCCATTCCTAGTATACTAGAGATGGTTTCAGCAAGTCTCTTATCTGTGATGGCAACCCCCTAGCCTCCTAGGAATGTCCCACTAGAGAGATATTTCTCTCAAAGATAAAGGTTTTTACCCTCACAGGTGTTTTTCTGCTAGATAACGAATCTTCCATCCTCTAACCCCATGTGCCACATACCCTAAGGATTCTGGTTTTTTTTTGTTGTTGTTTGTTTGTTTGTTTTCCTCATTACTGCTGAATTGTGAACTTTCCGTTAACAGGGTATTTAAGGGTCTTGGAACCTCTAATAAATGGCTCAACTCATGTTAACAGAGTTCTGGTCTATGACTCAAGTAGGTCTCTGTCTTTGGCCATCTATATATATATATATATATATATATATATATATATATATATATATATATATATATATATATATATTGCCTATTATTCTTTTTCCTACCCAGGCTTCCAACAGAAAAGGGGTCATCCAAGTTCCTTATGCTTTTCATGCCTACACTTTAACAGAAGGAAAATGCAATTGAACTACAGAATGATACATTCATTGTGTCACATTTGTTCATTCAAAAAATATTCACTATGTTATTACTTCATTACTTAATGCTACCAACATTCAATCATACCATACAGATCTTTCTACTCCTTTGCATATTGAGAGGAGCATAAAGGAAAAGATAAACACCGCTCTAGAGAGAGACAAGTGGCATAAAGAACCATAATTTCAATCAGTAGGATAAAGCTGAGGTTGCTAGATCAATTGGATATAAGAAAATCAAGACCGTAAGACTGCAGGATATTAAAGACTATCAGTTTCAAGAAATTGACTTTCGAACATGAGGCTTCTGAGGCATGAAGCGTGGGGTCCCGGATCAGCCCCCAAGATGCAATAATGCAGCGCATGGGTGGCTTCGAACTACAGAAATAGGCAGCCGATGGAGGATTCCTCAGGCGACCACGCTCCCCAAAGCAGGGATTTTCTGCATCTCTTCCTCCCTGTTTGCTGTGAAATCAGAAAATAGATGTCCAAGTGGCCGAGCCCTCTCCTCACTGGGGAGATTGAAAGGGGCCCTGCCTTCTAGGCAGGGAGGAAAGCTTCAGGGCCCAGTTCCCCTCCCTCCACATCCATAGTTCTACCCAAGTTGAAGCATTTAAACTCCCCAAAGTGTGACTCTGTGGCTGACCAACTTGCACAGGTGCATCGCATCTTCTCCTGATGAGATGCAGATGAACATGCAAGGATCCTTATCTGATGGACCTACAAGTGCACATACCTGAGCTAGCATGTTTTTTCTTTTGACCAATGTTTTTCAAGCCCATTTGGGCCATTCAGAGAAGGTAAGGTGGGAGATGGGGTGGGGGAAGGGGGCAGTCCTCGACTTGCCCGTCTTCTACAGTGCTAAGACAGTGGGTGCCAGGTGGTTTGAGGTTCACACTTGGCTGCAGGTGACTCTTCCTTCCCAGGCACTTAACTTCCTGGGTGAGTTGTCTATAGACTCTGTATCCAGTTCCTTTATTCAGCTCCATAGTCTAGCTCCATCTTCCAGCTCCACCATCTAGCGCTGTCATCTGGAAAGTTGAGTGTGCATGTGGATCAGCAGAGAGTGTGTAGGGGAGGAGTGTGAGCATGGGGAACTGATCGCCTGGAGTTCGAGCTCAGGCTGGGTTGTTTCTGGTCTGTGTGGGGGTCCCTGTGAAAGTCCAGCAAGGCTAAGAGCCAGGGCCTGTGATCCCTGTGATCCCATCCATCAGTTGCCATGGACAGTCAGATAGCGTGATATTGAGCAAATGCTTATAAAAAGAAAGTAATTTTTGGACTGTTCTGAAAAGAACTAGAACACACAATGTGTGGGTATAAAGGAACAGAGGAAAGGGAATCAAAAAACAAAGTATAAAATGTTGATGACTTTATAAATGGCATGTGCAAGAATGAGGGTGATCTTGGAAAATGCTCGCCAGTATTTATGTTTAAGAACTCTGAACACCCAGAAATTTAATATCAATTGCTAGGAATGAGTCAAATAAAGAAAAATATATGTATGTACACAGACATGTACATATACATATATATGCATATATGTATATGCATGCATGTGTATATATACAAGACATCTACATGTATGTGTTATTAGCTCTTTATTTCCCATCTCCAGATATTTACCTCATTATAAATAGAAAGTTAGCACAAGTTGTAGAGAGGATAAAAGGAGACTTGTGCTAGTGACTGCATGGACAGTTCCTTAGGAGAAAGGCAGTCCATTAACTCTCAGCAGTGTGCAGTACAAAGTGAGCATACGGAGGAAAATGACCTTAAAATGAACACGAACACCATCTGCACAATATCTATAAATATCCTTAAGTGTCTTGCTCATTTTTTGAGTTGACTTGATCGAGATTTAGGTGTGCATAAATAATCCACATGGGTTTCCCTCATCGGCAACCCAGGCAGAATGATGCTGAAATGGACATTTGATTTTTACAGCAGCTCCAAATACACTCCATCTGGAAACTGTTTAAAGAATGCCTCCACTGTTCATGACAGCTAACATGATGGATTCTTGCTTTCATGCTATGATACAAATAAGGATTCTAGTTGTCCTGTATGTTATTTCTTTAAAGCTAATTCACAGTGGAGAACAGTCCATAAATATCCATTCACTTACCCTTTAGAAAATATGTTATTTTTTAACTAATAGACTTTTTAAAGTAGCTTTTGGTTTACAGCAAAAAAGCATGGAAAACCCATGAAGTATCTGTACACTGTCTCCTGGTATCTGATACTTGGTGCCTAGTACATCTGCTTTAATGAGCTTCGCTGGTAACGTCAGGTGGAATTGTATTGCTGCATCATCATTATCAATGTGATTATTTCTTTTTCATTATTACTTTTATTTATTTTTTTTAATTTAAGTAGTACATATATATATATATATTCCACATCATTATAATACTTAAGGGTCACATACCACCTCCTCCATGATTATTATTAGCTGGCATTTCAGCATATCAAGATTCACCCTTGGTGTTTTCAGTCCTGATGGCGCAGATGCATGGAGTCTGGGAGCTGCCATTTTGATTTCATATAAATAGTTTCATTGCCCTGACCTGACAATCCTTTGCCTGCCTGTTATTCTCGGCATCCTAGAAAACTGGCACCCAGGGATGGTTTTACTTTCTCTATTCTCTTGTCTTTTCTAGAACATCACCTCTATGAATCATCCAGTGTGTTGTTTTCCTGACTGACCTCGTTCAGATAGTGACATGTTTTAAGGTTTTCTGCTTTTCTGCACCCTTCTGTGTTTTCACATGGGGATAACTCATGTCTTTCTTTTCTATGCAGAAAAATGCAATGATAGAGAATTCACTTACTTCCAGTGATTTCTGCTTTATAATGAACATCATCATATTTTCCTCCTAAAGAAATTGAAGAAAAACTAAAATCACCTTTTCTATCTTTGGATAAGGTAAACTCTATCAGGATATGTTCCTTCTATCTTTGGATAAGGTAAACTCTATCAGGATATGTTCCTTTGAGCTACCTTCATGGAGTGGAAAAAGTGGAATTATAAACATTTTTGTATTTGACTTATGGGGTATTTTTTTCTGTTCAGTAAATGCCAGAAATCGTTTTTTTAACATCCATGATTAATAATCAACTTAAAGTTAATTCTCCACCAACATGCAGATTTATGTTATTTCAGAGCTTTCATTCATTCATTTTCAGTTCCTATAAACTACTATCCCATCCTTCTCTTAAATGATATTTTCTCATCATTGTTGCTATTAAAATTTTCAATGCATATTACATGCAAATACTATCCTGAGAGAATGCAAATATACCCACTGGATTTGGTTTGAATTGAGAGCTTTTCAACTTTTTTTTTATTTCAACCAGTTGTACAGAAAATACACATCATCATCATTCAAATTTGTCATTTTCTGATTCTTAATGTTCTGGTCAAATGTATTTCCTCTTCTGTGATTTTTTTTTTAATCTTAGTGGAGAATTTAATGTGTCCTATGCAATCTTTTTTTTGATACTTTATTTATACATGAATTTCACATCTCTTGATGTTCTGAAAAAATAGAACAATTCAACAAACCAAGGAATTTTTTTTCTAAATTTATGATGTTTTGAAAGTTGATGTATCTCTCTAGGCTTCTTTTTTTAAAATGTAGAAAATAGGGCCATGATATTATCTACTTTGTTTGATTACTGCAAAGTTTAAATGAGTCAAAGTCTATCATACGTCATAGGTACTGGATTTTTGCAAGTTTATACATTTATTTTTTCTAGATTTCCTGGGCAGTGGACTGTAGACTAAGTTCTTTTCTCTAAGTATTTTTCTCTTTAGTTTCTTCAGCTATTATCATTCTTCTTTAAAAAGATCAAGTAAGATAAATGTCATTCTTCCTGCAATTTCTTTTTCTCCTTTGGGTATCTGAGAGATTTTCCATCTGACTTTAGTATCCTGAAATTTCATAATGGTATAGAGAGTTATCAGATGATATTTATACTGTGTGCTTGGAATAGGGCTGTGTTTACTTGGTGGTGGTGCTTTTTGGTTTTGGTTTTTGTTTGTGCCATCTTATCACCAATTCCCACGCCAGCTAAAGGTCATTCCCTTTCCCCCTTGAGTAGACAGCTACATCTACAACCCCACTTCCTTCTTCAAACCAGTGTGTCCACCCAGGTCACCCTGGGGCCCCCGATGACCCAGGCTACTGTGTACCCCAATGTCCATGGGAATCATCCAGATTAGCTGACGATAGCCTGTGGACTGCGAGGAGAACCACACAAGGCCACTTACATGATGCCCCCTCCCTGTCTTGGAGTGACCCCAACCACCTCAGGGCTCCCCAGTCTTGTGCGCTGGGTTCTCTCTGGGGTCTTGCACAATACCATGCCCCCAAGAGAATGGCTGTGAGCTGTGAACACTGCAAGAAGCTTCAGGAAAGTATGATGTGTGCTATGAATGATGCAAGGTGCACACTCCTGCAGACCCATGAGACGGACTGCATCTCTGAGTCACATCCCCAAAGGACACCTCTCTCCTGTCCTGCTTCTGCTCTCTTTGGGAATGATCCAGTTTGTCCATCATTCACACCAACTCCACTTACTTTCCCTCTGTTCAGAAACAACCTTTATGCTCTATCTCCTTCAGCTTCCCCAACACATTTTTCCCCTCTCTTTTCCTAAATAAAGTAAATCACCTTTTCCAGCTCTTTGTGCTGGTTACTTTGGTGTCTTGAAAAGCTCCATGTGCACAGTTCCTGTGATGAGGTGACCATGTTTTCTCTCAGTGCAAATACTCATCCTTAGGGTATTTGTCTCTTGACTTAAGAGACTTAAAGAAACTACTTAATTTGCCAATTAAATCACTGACCTAATTCTCATCATACACCTGTTTCTCCATTTGAATTCTAATAAAGCCTCCAGTTACATTTTAATCTAGCTGGATATTCTTATTCATGTTGTAATCTTTTAGTTTATTTAAGCAAAATGATCAATGTGTGAGACATTGTGGAACATGGAAGCAGGTAGAGATGAAGCTTCAGATAAGAGGAACACCTCCCTAACCCCATCTGGTACACTTGAGGGTAGTCAGTTGAGCATCTCTCACCTGTAACCCAGCTGCCTAACCTCTTTGGAATTTCCCAAGAAACATATGACATATTTATAATGGTTGTTGCCCCCAAGGTAAATTCTCCTGTTATTGTGCATCCCCACATCCTCCCTGCTGTATGTCTCATTCCCTTTGCTACTTCCTCATTACATCATTGTAACATTTCCTGGCTAGGGTATATAAGTGACATCTCAACTTCATTAAAGTTGAACCTGGACATGCCTCCTAGGATCCTCGTTCTGTGGGCTAGCCTCACAGATCACTATCAATCTCTCCCATCAAAATTTCTTCTTCATTCCACATATGACTCTGAACAAGACATGGTTTGGTAATTACACCCTAGGTAAGTAAGTATATGTACATGATGCTGAATTATATGGTCAAGATCTTCCACTCACAAGTCATGGGGCTGAGACTCAGAGACAATTTTGTTTTGACAGTTTTCCTTTCACTATATTGACCTTTCTTATATGTGATCATCTCTTTCACAAGTAAATCTGCCTGAGACATATCTGAAATTGCCTACCATATATTCTGTCCCCAGCATCAATCTGGATAATTGTAACTTCAACTTAAAGATTATGATGCAGTATAGTAATTACCATATTATATGGTAATTTTTCCACTGTTATTCACTTGAAAAGCGTCTTTCATATTCAACCAGCCTAGTCATTGCTAGAAATTATAAAAGTTGAGTCACTGAAGCTTTGCACTCTTAATGATATCAATGTTGAAGAAGATAATAGAAGTCATTATTGTCATGACATCAGTTAATCCTTATAAAACACCCACAGAATTACTGCACAATACAGAATACAGAGTTGAATATATATAGTGGGAGGTTCTGGAATAACAGGCTAGTCCATACAAGTAAACACTTTAAAGTTCCATGAATCATTCAAAGAAAGTGGATATTCAACCCAAATCAAGAGACAAGAAAATGAGAAGCATGTATGAAACTGCACGTATATCTCAAGGATATTCTTTAATTGTTCAAGTGGTTTTTTGTGTCAATATTTGCACAGAAGTAGATATATTATGAATGTGCATAGAAAAACATAGCTATCTATGTCTTATCCATCTTAGCTTGTCGAGTTTAATTTTAAATCACTACCTCAATTTTTTAAATGAAGCTGAATATCACCTATAATAACTGTTAAATATATAAAAGGATAATTATGAACTTTGTCAGATTAAAAATTTAAGTACTGCTCTTTGAAGTCCTGTGTGGCTCATGTTCATTCTTCACTTCTGTGACGTGGCAGGTGTGATCACGCTCAGCTCCTGTCACGGAAGTCATCGCGTCTTGTGGAGACAGGACACTGTGAGTTGTACTTGGCCCTCACATGACTAAATCGGACCTCCGAGAACCAGAATAAAAAGGTAAGTGAGTTCATCTATGACCACGGCTTACCAGGAAGCAGAGTTCAGACTTCAAATGTCCAGCTCCAGCTCTGAGATGGGATGATGAATGGAGCTAAAAGAGCAGCGTTCAGCCAATTGGACCACGGACCTCAGCTTGACGAGAGACAGAGCATCACTGACCTGATGTGACCATGGGCCATGAGAGACCCAGGGGATTGCTTGGACCCACCCCCGTACCTGAAACTCATTTCAACCTTAATTGCACTAAACCCTCCAGCCCTGCAGCTGAGGGGCAGTTTTCTGAACAGGAAAAGGATGCCTCTGTGTGAGCGGATGATCCACAGGATCGCCAGCGTCCAGTCACCAGATGCTGATTTTGCGCTCCTCTGCCCTTCCTGCCAAACCTTGTCAGCCCTCACCAGGGGGAGACAGTGAAGAAACCACACCGTCTCCACTGCCTGCAGAAAGTAAACTTCTCTTTCTCGGGCAGAAATCTGCCTCTGCTTGTCTGGGACGCGCCCAAGGACCTTGCGGACCCATTAGTCTAGGTAATGCTAAGTGTCCCTGCACTTTGCTTATGGCTTTAATCACCCGCTGGTTGTTCTACCTGAACTTAATCAGGAATTAGCTGCTTAATTGAACAATAATCACTTTCAATGCTCATAAAACAATCATAGATTTGTTTTTGTTTTGTTTTTCCTAATTGTGGCTGTTTGCTTTTCTGTTAAATATCCCCTTGTTTTGTGTCAGAGGGTATGTTTATTCAGCAAACGGTTTTTGCACTTGAAGCAATCTAGCAAGTATTGTGAACGGATTGTTTTAAATTTACTTATTGTGACTGATTTCACAAGTATCTCAGTTTCAAATTCATTGAATTGTAATTTTGAGGTTTCATAATTTTTCTGCTTTAAAACGCGGCAGCCTTTACGCCAAAGTGACTGCACCATCATGTCCTTTCTAACAAGATGCTGATCACCACCCTCCTACACCAGGGAAGCTGTTCTGTAGCCTTGATCGTGGTCTGGGATTGTGACCTGTTTCTGCTGATTAAGTGTGGGGACGGCAAGGCCAGAGAAGGGCAGCCATTCCCAATTCTCTTCCTAGGACGTATCCTCACTTTGTGAGTAAACTTCCATGCAGAACTACCCAGGGGTCTCTGCCCAGCCACCAGCTAAGTATCCCATCAACCCCTTAATAGATGAGTGAGTGAAACCTGGTCTCATTGCTGGGCTTGGATAAACCAAGCAATAGAGGTTCAGAGAGAAATCACCCTAGAGCTCTCTGAGTTCCCAATTTTTAGCATCCTTGATAGCAATATATGACTTTTTATTAATTGACATTTGGAATAAATTATAGTTGAGTTCACAACTGAAATTGATGATTTTTAAAGAATTCTTTTAATTTTCCTGACCCCATGATATATATTTTCAATATATCTAGTTACAGGATTTTTTTCTTTATTATTTCCTTATGTCTGTATATAAGTTCTACTTCCTGGGATATTTTTTAATCTCTCATTTTTCTACATTGACTTTATGTATTCTCTTAATATATTTTGATTTCCATATCTTATCAATTTCAGCATCATGAGAAATGCTAGTATATAAAAAGTCAGAAAATAAACATGCTTATATAACTTTAGTAGTTATATTAGTCCGACCCCTTCTCAGTCTAGGTCATTTCCATTATTATTCACTTTAGATACTGTAATAGTTTCTCCTTATAATTTTAGTAGAACTCTGAAATGAATATTTTTTCATATTTGATTCTCTATAAGATCCACTTAATATAATTGAGGAAGTCAGTGTGCCTGTAACTCATCCCAGATGCCATGTTTTCTCTTACTATTTGGTTTTTCATGTAAAGCGTTCATAATAGTCACCATTTGATACCTTATTGGTAATAGTTTAGTTATAAACTTAGCTTCAATGTTTTTCATTATGAAAATAGGTCTTCTTTCTGTTAATTATATGATAGATATCTAAGAAATTTTTTTGGAATTATTTTTTAGTTGGCAGGTATTGTTAGTAAAAGAGATCATTTTCCACAATATTATGAATTGTAAGATGGACATAGACCAGTTTAAGTGGGTTATGAATAGATGCTGTGCATCCTAAGACTCATTTTACATAATATAAAATGATGTCAATGATGCCAATGATGTCTCATTGATGTCAATTTTCCCCCAGAGAATTAGATTCTCCTCCAGGCTGCTGGCACTAACATGGTGGAGTAAAACACAACTGCAGCTCTCTGAAGACTGAATTTCTGTCAAATATTCTGAAATGCATGACTCTAAATGCTTGTTTTTAAAAATGTCAGCATTTTATTTTTAGGATCCAGAGAATAGGCACACCACTATTCTGATAAGAGAGCAGGCAGATTTGTTTTATAGCTAATTATGCGGGTATAGAGAACTTTTTATTTTACATAAATAGAATGAATTGTAGGTTCTCTGTAGTTGAGCAGTATGCATTAGTCATAAGGCTACTTGCCTGATTTGTCTCATGTTAATAGAATTTAAACTGAAAACACTAGCATTGTTTATAGGAAACATTAAAAGCTAGAAAGAACATTTATGTGGTTGGCAAATGATTCTTTCCATGAAAACACTTGAAACTTCCAGAAGAATAGACAATGTTTATCTGTGTAAGGTGTTTTTTTACTTATGAGATTATAAAAAAAAAAAAAAAAGACAACACCTTAACACTTTTGTTATGGTGCTTTCATAAAATGTTATTAAACAAGAGTAGAGAAAGTCATTTCCGAAATGCAATTGATCTATAGATCCTGTGACAATAGAAATTGTGCCCTATGTAAATACCTGAAACAGATTTGAAGGGTTACATGCTTAAGTAGATTTATTTGTTGTATCTACTTAAAAAATCTCTAGGTCAGCATTTAGCTATTTACTCATATCTCTAAATAAAAACATATGACAGTGATAGGTGAAGAAAGGGAGAGGACAAGCAATAATTTAAATAAGAAGATCTCTGTAAAATCACAAAATCATCAGGGTGAATGGAGATGACATGGTTCTCTAAAGAAAGTCAGAGATGGATCAGCTGGTCAAGATTCCACTCTCTTTCTTTTGTGATAAAGTGTATGTTTATTGGTCATTTCAATTTATCAGAAAAAAATCTACTTGTAATTGTTTTCATTCAATAGATCCATTTTTATCACTTCTAAAATTGTAAAAATATACACATTTGCTGTTCAGTGAAGGACATTTTATTTTGTTTATTCATGAATTTTAGTCACATGCAAACATGTAGGTTTTAAAATTCACTCTTCCCCGTAAGGGGCCGCTAGCAAGGAACATGCTCTTTTTTTTGGGGGGGAGGGGGTCACAATACATGATTGCATTGTTGTTGATCATGATGGCACATCTCACACACACCAGCTCCATCAGCCTCTCAAGGTCCGGTGGGGTGAAGCTGCGGTCGGTGCCCATTTCAGGCCCAACTGGTATCTGGCATGCAGGTGCTGCGCAGGTCTCCATGCCCGCACCTTCCTTGGCTCAGTCATTGGCAGCCAAGCTTGGTGTGCGACCAGGAGCATGCTTCTTAGATCATTCAAGGAAAACAAGGCTTTGAAGCAGAATGTTCCATCCGAGAGAAAACGTGTGTCCTCCAGCGTGAGCCTGTTATTCTTTTCTACTTCTTTGTCCTCATTCATACGAAGCAAAAGAAAAACAAGGAACATGATGTCGCCTCCTCAGCACATGCTCACAGGAGGGTGGCGATGGTTAATGCACAGCTCCTGACCCCTGCCCACTGAAGAAAAGCTGAGCATAAGCAGTATTGTTAGGACAACGTGTGTGAACTTCATCCACAATCAGTGAGGCTAATATTCACCCAAATGTTCATGCCAACCGCTAGAAGCTGAGAAAAGATTATTCCAACGGACAGGACTACAAACCTTCCTGTTTCTGTTTGTTCCTGCATCTTCCATTTCCATCCTCACTGGCAACCATTTCAATTTCTCATGTAAGGAGGAGGGGGCTCCACTTCCCAACACCCACAACCTCCACCTGTGCTGTTTATAGATATGGTTAACAACTTCTCTTATGGACCAGATTTGGCTATGCCACCGCCAGGCCATGCTGGGAACGGGGGTCGGAGTGTTGGAAATATGTCAAAGGTATTCAGACATGTACAAGTTCTATAATATTCATATTTAAATGCCATTATGTCCAAGATAAGTCAAAAGGTATTATGAATGGGATTGCTCATATGAAACGCAGTTGTTTCTAAGAGATATTACTGTGATTTGGAAATTGAACATTTCTTATATAAATGTAACCTGACGTTTCAATGGTCAGGAATAAGCCAGTGTTTTAATATATATTCAGACACACCGAAGCTATCAACACTATCACATTGCCCTCCATGCTATTAGAATTAAATAATCCCATCAGTCATGGGAGGTGAGTCAGTCCACTTCTAGCAATGCGAGTTCAAGTGATCAGTTCACATATAAGGACTACAGAGTCACCCAGAAATGGTCTCTCTCAGTGTAAGCTTCCTAAGTGTGCACTAGCGGGACATAGGGAGACCTCGGTGGAAATGCTTGTAGAATATTTCATGCATTCTTTGAGGACATAGGTGAAACTTTAAAATGGAGTTGGCATGATGAAATAAAGAGATGACTTCACAATGAAAAAGTGAAAGACTTTAAAATGGTATTATAATAAATGAGATTTCTGGAAATGTGCCCATTAATACAAAACCAAATCAAAATCTCTTTCCTCAATATGTGTCTTCACCAATGTGTAAGAACAAGATCAAAGATACACATCAGCTGGAAACCAGTGTCAAATTTTTTAGCACCTTTGATGGGTAAAAGCCACATCCTTCATATAGAAATTATTGCAAGCATGACTGAAACTCAGTGTGGAATTTCTACAAAGCTCCTCTTGGCAATGGGTGACATTTACAAAACTATATGCTTGTATGCTTTTCTCCTGAAAAGCTTGATACAGACATGCGATTAACACAGGTATCTGAATGTCCAGGTGTGGATTCAGGTTCATATATTTCAGAGTCCACCATTTTGAGATGTACTTACTGAAAAAAAAAATTGGAAAGCTCTTTTTCTTAGGTCATTATTTAAAAAGTCATTTATCAGACTATCTTATATGCAACCCAAAGGTCCAGAGGCAAATGTTAAAAATGTAAGGTCCACTGAGGACTTCCTTACATATATCAGCCAGAAACTTTTGTGTGCTCAAAACCCAAATTTCAGACACTGATTTGAAAAACTTTAAAAACAAGTGTATTCCTATATAGAAATATGTATGTTTTTAAACAAAATCTATTATGTTGGTAACATAAAAAGATATTTTCAAAATCTTCCTTTTCTTCTTCGTCCTAGAAAACCTAGGGTTGTCTCACCTTTCATCATATGCAGTTTAAAGATAATAATTTCAATCACATGACAAGAATGGGTATTCTCCCTTAACTGACTGTGTCTGAACCAGGTACCCAGACTCTGTGAATGTAACCCTGATAACCTCACACTGCAGTCATGTATGCTTAAAAAAGAAAAAAAAAATCACTGGGTGTATCTGCCAGGAATAAAAAAGATGTTCTTTGGAGGATTATCTACATTTGCAACCTGTGCATTATAAAATTATCTCATCCTGCTTTGTATTATTTGAATAATTCTTAGGTTGAGGTATCAGGACCAAATTACCAAATAAAATATAAATTTTAACAAAAAAATTCTCTACAAAATAGAATGTTTCTACATTTTTTCTATCTTTTTTCAGGTTTACATATATATATATATATATATATATATATATATATATATATATATATATATATAT
>PVHY01001830.1:93287-109537 GCA_004024945.1 Uropsilus gracilis | reverse complement strand
CTAGAGAAACTGACTCAGAGTTTTTGTTTTGTTTTTCATGCATGGTCAATTAATATTTCAGTAGTAAAATATGGACCTGTAGAAAATTCTTTTTTATATTGAATAAGTTATTCACTTTGTCTGACTTATAGGGTTTTAAAGCTCAAAGACTGCAGTGGCAGGAGCACACTTCCTAAATATGCATTGCTATTCTAGTTGAACACAATTTAGAGAATAAAAGGGTATTCTAATGAAATATGCTTTTTTGACTTCCCTTGATAGCTCTACCAAAGTTTGAATCTGCAATTGAATACAGAATATTTTTTCAAGTGACTTAAATAATTATTTTAAATGTACTTCAAAAATGAGTTCCAAGGTAAAACATTCCCAAGCCATGAAGAAGTGGGTATATCTATTCTGTTCACTACTGGTTTAGTGCTGATTCAATTTCAGAAACATAAGTGCATTTGAATAAATAAGTGAAAAACATACTTATCACTTTACCATAAATAATCATTGTGGAAAATTAGCATAATTTTTCAAGTATAAATATATCCAATTTGGAATTGGTACCAAGTTACACGTAATAATCAATCCTACTTTAATACTTTTTAATATTCAAAAGTATTTTTGAAAACATACCTTCAGTAAATCTATGTCCATTAATCTTGAAAAATCTTGTGGATCTGTGCTGCAATTCACATGTGTTTTGAGAACTTTTAGCACCAATATTTGTAAATGCTACACCTTCTAAAGAGAGATAATTCAATTTTTTGCATGAAAATGCTTTTTCAAGACACATAAGAATCAGTTATAATTTCCTTTGAAAAAAGACTCAGAATTATTTAGTAAGAAAGTTGTCATTTGGGGTCCTCCTTAATGAGCTTTAAAATGCTATTGGATACCCAGTTTGATGATGAAAATTGGAACATTCCTTTAAAGGTAATGGTGTTCTACAAATATATATATATATATAATTGAATGGAAAACAATTGCATCCACTTTCACTGCTAGATCATTCATGCAAAATTCCCAGTGTTCAACTTGGTGGGGAAAACCCTGGAAGAACAAAATGGCGTTCCTTGCAGGATGTGGATGCAGGGAAGGGGCTCCCAACTAGCTCTGCTAATTGGGAGCTCCCAACTAGCTCTCCTCTTTCCATCTCTGCAGCATTGTGGGTACTAACTCACTAATTTTTTCTATAAGTGGTGTCTGTATGCCTTTATATTACATTGTGTAGGTGCATGGGTCTTGGGTTTGCATTTTTTATCTCTGAGAGTTAACGACATGGTCACCTTCCCTGATCAGGGACAGGACAGCTTCAAAGAGAGTGGCTGAATTGTCATTTAAGAAATCTATTTCTATCTTAGCTCATTTATCTGACGCGTAATGCTAAATCAAGTAAGAGAAATTGGTTATACCCCTGTAATAGGAAAGCATGACTGGCATTCTTAAGTATCCCTGCACTGAATGTTTCTATCCATCCATCCATCTATATCTATCTATCTATCTATCTATCTATCTATCTATCTATCTATCTATCTATCTATCTATCTATCTATCTATCTATCTATCTATCTATCTATCTATCTATCTATCTATCTCTCTCTCTCTCTCTCTCTCTATGATTTGTCCATCTATTTAACTGGCATCTGTCAACACTTGTCATCAAGGAGACAGCACAATCACTTATTTCTCAGTAAAACAGTATGTAACCTTTCACACAACATCACTGGCTGTCTGTTTGTGGCTTTCTGTAAGCACTCATTTTGTAAATATTCAGTGTTTGTCACAAGGTTGTATTTGAATATTTCATTTAATATTAAATCTGATACTAACCACTTATGCACATGCTGTATACTTTTATATAGGATTTCAATCTATGATGTGTGATGTTCCTCATTCTATCTAAAAAGTAAATGGAACAGCAAAAATTTAACTAATGGATCAACTACAGTAATATTGAGAAAAGCACAAATATAGAAAAATAAAGTCAAATCCTTGTATAGATAAACATAAAACTTAAGTCTAGCTATTAAAACACAAGAACTATCAATCAGGATTAAATTAAAACAGGTAGTCTCAAAATCAATACTATATTTACCATACATATTTTCAAATTCATGCATTCAAAACAAACCTATTGAAATAATGGTAATGAAACAAATTTATATTGTCATGTGATTTAGTATTTGGAAAATCAATAATAAAATCAAAAGGAAAATACTAATGCATGCAATAAATAACAAATATATTCAGAAATTATTGGTACTATATATATATATATATTTCAGTAATGATAATATTGTCTGCATCAAAATAAATAGCTCAGGAATAAATAAGAAAAAATATAAATGTAGTAGTGATAAATATTAGATTAATAACAAAAAACACTGATGAATAATAACCTTAGCAGAAAAATATCAATTGTGTTGTCATTTAAAAAATTAAAACATATAAATAAGATATTTTGAAGTGTTAGGGAAAAAAGTCAATTCTTTAAATATGTCAATATATTAATTGTAATTTCATTTACAAACTTTTAATTTCCTTAAACAAAATAAGGGAAAGCACATTATAATATTCAAACAATAGAATAAAAATGCAGGCAAAGAATAAAAATTTGGAACTATGATAAGACAGCCTTTATTGCCATATAATAGGTAAATACAATAGGTAAATTAAATTATTCAAAGAAATAGGATATGGCATAGGAAATTCAAATATGTAATATATATATATATATATATATATATATATATATATATATATATATATACATACATATATATCCAGTGTGCCATTGAGGAAAGTCACTGTGAAAAGTATAATAAATCATTTTCATAAAATCCTAGTCATATGAAGTATAAAAATTTGTAAAATTTCCCTCATTGCATACACCAAAATTAAATTCAAAGGAACCCTATATTTAATTAAAATTAAATTAATTATTAAAATAATTTCATACATTTAAAGTGGAGAATTTTTCTCACACGAATTATCAGAATAGGTAGGAAACATTTAAAAAAATTCTTCTGTTTGCAAGAGGAAATTGTAAGGGAATCAGCTAAATGTCATCTTGGTTATCACTTTGCAAATGCTTCACCAAGATGGATGATATGAACAACTGGCTTTGACTATAGAGTAGCAGCTGCTCCTACACATTGCTGTTACAATTGTAGAACCTTAACATAATATTTACCGAGTTTTCTTTTATCCAGTACTTTCATTCTATTAACTACTCTAAAAGATTTTAATGTGTGTTTGTCTTTGTGTATGAAAGTAGTTGGGATTGTTAAAAAACTGGTATAAATTCATGTTTAATAAATAGTAGTTTTTTTAGTTTTATAGTTATTGTGAAATGCGGCATTTCTATTGACTATTTTTTCAGTGAGAAACCTTTGTTCAGTTTATCTTGAAATGTGAGAGATGAAATATTATCAATCCTTAAAAAATAAATCTCATCAAAATTACTTAGTGATATCAATTCTAGCATGTTTCCTGGGTACATCACAAATACTTTTCAATTCTAGAATTGATAGAACAAATTTGACATTTTATGCAATTGAAAAGTATATTTTCCCCTGAATTGTATATGGCCCTTTTAGTAATGTTTACTCTTAAAGCAACTTAAGATCATTATAAAGTGACATTTTCTAAGTGATCATTATGAAAAAAAAATACAATTACATGTTCTTTTATAATATTTTGATGTGAAATGATTTTTTAAGGCAGTTTCTAGAATATCTGCATTTTCAAATTTGTTGCTGCTGATAACTGAACCAGAAGAGAGTTTATTGTCACATTTGCTAAGACTGTCTCATTTAATTAGGTTGACTTATTGTTACTTCCTTTAAAGAGTTGGTGTTGTTGCTTCTCTAAAAATATTACCAATGCCTACTTGTCGATTGTTACAATTTCCTGAAAGGGCATTTGTCATTTAATTTTGTCTAGTCAAACAATCAACTCTGTTGTAAGGACTCATAAACCAGGCCAATTACCAAATATCTCAAATAACATTCATTTTAATGTTCACTTAGTAATAAACAGAATATCAGAATGAGGCTTAAGCTGGTGTAAACATTGTATGTTTCATGAAACATACCTCAAAACACTATTTCTGAGAGATGATGCCCCAGTCACATTAATAAGTCAAAAATTGTAACATTAAAATAATGAAGTAAATCACCATATCTGTTAAACTAAGCATATCCAACTCATAATAATCATGGCTTGCTGTCTTACCAGTCTGAGAAAGCTTTGAAGTCTACACGGTATTAAGATAATACAGGTTCAATCTGTATTTACTCACTGAAAATACATTTTCAAGAAGCTGGACTCCACATGAATGGTAATAACGGGTTTGATATATGAGTTTCTAGAGGGACTTTGACAAGATATTCATTCCTATTTGAGCTTTTAATGATAAAGAATGACTTAAAAGGTGAAAGAAGAAATGAGTCTTCACAAAGCTATAAGATTCCTGAAATTCAGTCAATACCTCCCTATAGAATTAGAAAATAACATGTTGACATGTTTATATTTGCTTATACAGTTCTGTGTTTTTATATCATCTACACTATTTATGTTAACATTTTTATTATTTAGAGGAATAAAATTGCATTCAATCACTAGATCTTCAAATGAGACTAACTTCTGGAGATGAGCAAATACAATCTTTGTTAGGAGTCAAATGTGGAATGAAGGAAAATGAGATGGAAGAGATTGATAGCGATCTATGAGGCTAGTCCACAGAACAGAAATCCTGGGAAGCATGTCCAGGCCAAACTTAATGATGTTTTGAAAGATCTGCCCTTAAAATTATCTAGTAAATTGACTCAAAAATCCAGTTTAAAGTACTTTAAAACAGTGGGTGTTTTTTTTTTTTTTTTTGTTTGTTTGTTTGTTTTTTGTTTTTTCCTGACTAGGGAGAGAAAAACTAGGGGAAGGGACAGAAGAAGATTCTTAGATTGAAAAAAAAAAAAAGACAAAAAACAGTATGTAAAAGACAATTCAGATGCTTTCAGTTAAAAAAGCTTCAGGAAAAACCTCTTATTATAAAAGGTGTAAATTTTAAAAGATTAACACTGGTATAGACATGTCTGTCTTCCACATCTGTGGTCAACTCAATAGCTTATTAAAACAATTAATTAAAATATAAGGTTCTTCTGACAGAGTTAAAATCAGCCCAAAAAAAGTTACCATTTAAAAGCTCTGAGTGACTTTTCCTCAAGTCTTTTGCTTATTTTTTCACTATATACCATATATTAGTGAAACCATTTGGTTTCTGTCTTTTTCTTTATGACTTGTTTCTGCTAATATGCTTTCTTCTAAGTCAGAACAAGCTAAGCACCAAACTGAAGTGCACAACTTTGAGAAGGAGGGAAAAGGGGGGGGGGTGAAGGGTGGGGAGAGGGGGGTAAACCCCTAGAATTACAATGTTGTGAGATTTATATATGAATAAATTATTTTTTTAAAAAAATCTCAAAAAATATAAAAACTCTGAGTGAAAACAAGAGTACTCACAAATTTATGAAATAACAGTTGCAAACAGATTTTTATGTGGTTGAAACATTTTAATTCATCTCAACTTTATACTAACTAGTGAACAGTTAAATATAAAAATGCTCATGCTAAGCAATTAAAAAAGTAAGTTGCTTAAATATAAAAAAGGGGGAAATGGACTAATCTCTGATGAAGAACCCCAAGTGATTATTGCAAGAATATTACTAGCCATTAACATTTTCTCAAACAGAAGTCCACAAGGCCAAAACCTCCATGAAAACTCATTTTACTAAAGATTCATACGTAAAGGGAAGAAAAAGTCAAATCAGCCCATATGGCAATGCAAAAGGACCAAATACTGGTCTGGTCCGGTAGAAAGATGGGAGGGAGGTTTCTGCTTCTCTCATTACAGAAAATAAAGAATGATGACTCCTTCTCTGGTCAAATCTTGTCTAAGTCCAGAAATAACAAAAAGACACACAGAGCTCAGGCCCTGGTCACATGGGAAATGGTAAAGGGAATGATTGACCAAGCTCAAAAAATTGGAGAAAACAAAGTTTGGAAGTTTACAAGCTGGAGGTACCTATGATATATCTAATACATCTTGCACTTGCCTCTAAACATCAGATTCAATATTTCAGACAGAGGTTTACTTACATCCTTCTTTCACCAAAATTCTTTACAAGTCCTACAAAGATAAGAACTAGCACTTCATTCTTTCGGTAGAAACTTGGTGAATGAGAACAGCCGATGAAATTTGGTTAAGGGCGTAGTTAACTAGGAATTAGGGCAAATAACAGGAATTGGCACTTGTCCTTTTCCTCCCCAACCCACAAAGCTGACATGAATCCTAGGTGGACTCATTTCACTGCCCAAAATCTTTCCATTCTGGGAAGATCAGATTTATTCAGTTCCCTAAGGTTCTCATTCCAACCTCATTAGCAATCTAAAATTTTTCAGATCCCTGAACAAATCTACAGATATCTCATACACTCAGTGCAAGGCTTAAGACCTCTGATAATTTATGACAATGATACAGTAAGAATCAAAAGAGATCACTATACCATTCATGTACAAGAGAGGGCTGATAGCAATGTGCCAGTGCTAACTTATATATAGCCACCTTATGTATGGTGGATCTATAATGCTACTTTTAATATGACTATTCCAAGATTGGATACTTTCACCTTCTTTTACTTCATCCCCCTGAATTAACTTTGATTTTGTTCATCTAAATGAACCATGGTCAAATGTTTATCTGGGGCTCATTGTAGATGTTGTGTCTTGCTTGCTAAAGTGCCAAGCAAACATTTTTCACAAGCCTTGTATTGTTGATACTTGTGCTCATTACCCTGGCCATGGACACTGTTGCAGCTGTTTCTTATCAGGCTGAGGCCTAAACAGCTAAATGTCTCCGTAAATACAACAGAATGGTTGCCTATTATTCAAAAATTGACCAGTGGACATTATCTACAGCAAGAAACTGACTTAGTACAAAGAGAAATGGACTCTATGCAAATTGTTTTGAGGCAATTGCCCCCTAAAACTTGCTTGATTTCGTATTAGTATAATCCTTTATATTAGGCAGCTCATTTAATTTCTGAGATGATTATTGTTATTGTTATCTTGATAATTATTATTCTTTTGCTACGTTTAATTTGCATCTCCCATCAATCTGCCAGAATCCCCTGAGTTCTTCTAAAAAGTAAAAAACAGAGTTTATGAGAGACCTGAGAATGGAGTGACAGATGTACTATGAGATAAAAAGAACACTTTTTATATTGTCTCGGCCCCTCTGGCACACTAGAGTATGGTCGATAGCAGGTCTCTAAGCTGTGACAAGTCTCCTAACCTCTTCATTATGTCCCAAGAGACATATGACCTATTAGTAATGATTGTTACCCCCACAGGTAAATTCTCCTGCTATCATCCTTACTCTTGCTCTATGTAACATATATCTTTGGGAATCAGGTTATTTCCTCATTAGCTCATTATGACCATTTCTCTGTCAGGGTATATAAGGGGCTTCACAGCTTCATTAAGTTGGACCTGGACATGCTTCCCAGGATCACTGTTCTGTGGGCTAGCCTCAAAGATCTCTATCATTCTCTTCCATCTCATTTTTTCATTCCACATAGAACTCCTAATAGTCATTAGATCTTCAAATGAGAACAACTTCTGAAGATAAGCAGATAGAATACTATCTCCAGACTCCTCAGTCTTCAGCATATATTCAGTGGAGAAGCTATTACATAATAATTTTAGGCCCCAGCTTGTTTTATTTGTTTAATTTAATCCATCTTGTGTTGTCCTATAATGGCCTAATGAATATACCCAATATATTAAAACTGACTTTTCAGTTATTCCACACTTATGTCTGAATCTAGACCAAATCTTTAACCAGAGCTTCCAGAGACATCCAAACTGATCTTTCCACCATGCCACTACCAATGGCAACTGCCATTTGACTTTTGATAACAGTGATTATGTTTCCTTGATTAATAAGTTCACATATGCTTCACCAGTCATAGACTATGTGTTTCTGTGTCTGACTTCTTTCTCCAATTATGCTGTTAAAGAAATTCTCATTATTGTGATCTTCACACTCATGATTGTCTAGTATGCCATTGCATGACTATGTCACAACACATTCCTCCAGTGCCCGCTTGATGGACCTTTGGGGAATGCACCTTTTTGTGCCTCATGCTGGTGGACAGTAAAGGAGCCTCAGATTTGGATACTGCTGTCAGGTGAACAGTTCAGGGTATGCAGAGAGCATTGGGCATGGGTTCCTACAAGATTGTAAACCGTCTGCTGCTCCTCAGACTTTTGCTTAATACCTTACATAGAACTTCAAGCACATGACAGCCCAGTAAACAAAGCCCCCCTCCCCAGTACCTCACCTGCAGATAAACAGAGCTAGACCTAATGGCTTAGTGTTGCAGTGGAGAGTGGGAGTCAGTGAGGTCTGAGGGCAGGGCAGAGGGGTGCCCTTCCTGAGCTAAGTTGCTGCATAATCTGTCATCTGCAACCTCCCAGAAGGGTCAACAACTTGGTTTTCAGAAACATGATTTTAAATGAGTTTCTGTCATCTGGGCCCTGGTTGACCTTGCTAGGAATGGTTATGAATGTTCTGGGGTTGCATGGGGTTTTAAGACAGACTTTCATATGTGTGTCCACTAGAATATCTACTGGTTTTGCCAGTAGTATCATTTGGAAACTTCGAGTTCACAAAAGAGTGTTTTATTCTCCCCTCCTAGTCTACTTGCTCCCAGCTTCATTCTCCACTCTGCTGATCTGCATGTCTTTCGTAGAGAATGATGCAGACTATGTAGCTGTGTGCTTATTGATTCCCTGTGGCCACAAACATTCAATTTTTATCTCTAAAAGTTAATATCAAGGCAAATATTCCATGTACATGAATGCCAGCATATGTGAGTGATCACTTTATGAAATAGGATGGGATCTAAACATTCTATGTCTATAAAACTCAGAAAAAAATAATGACATTGTAAACACTCCCATTTCCTACATTTTGTTTTCAAATCCTGTTAAAGTTTAAAATGTTAGAAAACTTTATTCTTGGGTCAACTAATTTATCAAAGACAAATGATCACCACTAGTTCAATGTGCACATCTAGCTGATGTATGTTATTTAAGGGTGAGCTCGTAGGTTCCTGAAGTTAATCAGCTGGAAGTTTGTACATCTTTCAGATGGGGAAGGAGGGAAGTTATAGCATATAATATTGCCAATTGTGTCCCCTGTGCGATTAATTCATATTTGAGATTAAATATATTCACTAGACAGCTTTTGAATATAAGCACCAATGAAATGTCTTGTTCTGATAGAGAATACACTTCAGTTAATACTAATTTTGACACTGTGTACACCTCAGGACCTTCAATAGCCTGCTAATTTAAAAAGATGATTTTATGAAGAAAAGCTGGAGAGTAAGTTATTAAAGCAATTATTTCTAAATGAGAAATGAGGAATCTCAAATCCCTTTATCCAAATCTCAAGTGGTTAATGCATGACTCTGCATGAATCAAAAAGATTCTTTGGATTTCCAGACTGACCTCATCTGGAAAAAAACTGAAATTGACATTTAAACTTGTCATCTTCCTGAATATAAAAGAAAAAAATCCCTTTTGACCATTTGTCTTTAGTCAATAATCATGTCATCAGAAGAAAGGTAAATGAAAGAATCGCAATTTGAAAATGATACCAAGCAAATAAGATACAAAGTTATTAATTTTACCTTTTTTTACTTAATAATCACAAATGATAGAGTTTAGGGATTGATCCACCTTCTGATTTTTATCTCAACATCTTTCTTCCTCTGGTAATGTAGGTCTATTAGAATGTCACTCTTAACCACCCCCCCCCCCAATGCCTGTCTGTATAGGCCTCACACACAAGCCATCTTCCCTGTCATGAAAGAGAAGGGGAAGGTGAAGGATAGAAAGGGACACAACCCAATACTCAATGCTTAACGCGATATAAATTTCTGAAACTGGCAGATCTGAATGGGGTAAGTTAATAAGATGGAATTATTGGGCTAGTATTAATTTTTGAATTTGATCATTGTTCTGTCAGAAGGTGAATCTCTCTCTCTCTCTCTCTCTCTCTCTCTCTCTCTCTTTCCTGACGAGTATAGACTAAAGCATCAAAGACCAATAGGACACCATGTCTGTAGCTTATTTTGAAATGGTAAGAAAAGGAAATTAGGATGAGAGGGAGAAGCTGACACACATGATAAACACTAACAATGGAGATAGTTGGTAAGGATTCCATGCACCCCTTGTTTGTAGTGTGGCAGTGTTGTGGAGTAGATCTCATTTCAACTCAACAGTTAAAATAACAATTTTTTCTTACCAAAGAGACCAAGCAGTTCTGAACGGGACCTAAGGTTCCCATTTGGTCACCAGGTGAGGGGGGGCACATAAGGATTTCACTCAAGAACCTCAAGGAGGCACATCATATACCTACCACAGATCACAAGCCTGCTCTAGTATTCTGCTCGTGAGAGAATATCAGGTCTGGAATCAAATTAAAGTGCATTGACGATGTGACCATAGCACCTCTCTACACTTGATATCCCTTAGCAAGACTGTGGTACTAACAGCATTGCTAAGTTAGTACCTAAAAAGTTAGTCTGGTATGTTTTTCTTCCTGGGTTTATCTTTATACTAAGTAATTTGGTCTGTAAGATTTCAAATCCATTTTATGCTCCATTTAACTTTTCTGTTATTCTTGTATTTGTATTTCTGTTCTTTGAGTTTCTATAATGACTTTGATATAGTCACTTGGTGGAAGTTTACTTAGTGTCTTGGAAAAGTTAATTCATTTTTTATAAAGTATTTCATTTACTATCAGCAGCTATTTTAGGCCCTGGGAGAATCTACCTTATCTCCGTTATTTTCGCTCTCTTCAAAGTAAACAGAGGCAGGCATTGTGATTACATCTTGGAAATAGGAAAATTGAACCCTGAAAAGTTAATGGCCTGCCAAGGTCATTTGAACTTGAAAACACAGCTGAATCCATATTTCATATGTAGAAGAAAGATTTAAAAAATAATTCAATATAATAATATGTTTGGGTATTTGGAAAAGGTTACAGTTTTTTAAAAATCAACAGAAAGATAAGTTATTCCATGGCACCTAGGCAATCAATGATAATGAATATTATGTAGATTTATGTGCAACAAGAGCCAGCCAGGCAAGATTTGAATACATAAGAAATGGTCTATAATTTCTCATTTCCATTTGGTCCATGAACTCATTGGTGAAGATGGGAACCTTCTCTCTTCTTAAACTCTCACTTGTGCGGTGCGGCATCTGATTCATTACTTAACCAGACTCTAAAAACAGGTAATGACTAATGCTGTGACTGCCAACTGCCCGTTCATTACACAGTTTCATGAAAAGGAACTATCTTTCATTTGCCAACATAAAATGATTACTCTACTCATGAAAACTCTATTTTGTATACTATTTGGCAGTTTTAATTACCTTATCTATTAAAATAATCTGTAGTGATTATATTTTAAAGCTGTCATTTATGCAAATATTTGACTTAGCTAAAATAATCCCATAGGTAGCATTTTAATTTTCACATGATTAAACATATATTTCTAAAAATCATATTTTCCATAAATTTTGGTACACATTTTTTGTTGTAATATAATTCAAGACAAAAGAACATTCCCTTTATTATTGGATTGATTTCTGCCATAGAAATCAATCACTTCTGCCCCACATTTAAAAATTATAGAAAATTATCACTATTAAATGCTTTGTTTCTATGTGATGATTATGTGATTATAAAAGATTGCTAAAAGAAAATATATTTTTATGCCAGTTTTATTGACCTTGTAAATGAAATGCACTGTTGTTTACTCCGTTATGTGCTTGAGTTTTAAAGGGCATACTGACTCTTTTTTATACCATTTACAAGAAGACATTATTTTAACAACTAAATTGTTATCCTCCTTGCGTTCTATTCCTTTGCCTTTGCATCAAGATTTTGGGACATTTCATGATCAGAATTAGAATAAAGATTCAGTTCATTGTAAGCAAAAAAGTGAATAAATATTTTCTCTTTCAAGAAATATTAGATAAACATTTTAAAGATTAAGTGTAGAGAATACTTTCAAGTTATATTTATTACAAATATATGTGCCTTTAGGTTGTCATTTCATTTAGGCGTCTTTAGAGTACAAACTCTCACTCCATATAACCTGCTACAAAGTGCAATTCCTTAAAACCTTCAGGATAGAAATGACTTCACTTCAGTTAACATCTCCAGTGTCTAGCTCCTGTGTCCAGAACACAGTAACAATATGTGTTTTTTTTTTTTTGTTTTTTTTAGTTTAGAGCTGGCACTTTAAAACACTGCAAAATGTTAGATCATAATTTTTACACAAAATTATAATTCTATATTAATCCATTTTCTAAAAAGAACTAGAAACCAAATACTGATGGTAGAAGATGACTTGCATACAGTATACAGACACATGTATCTATGTGCATATCCTGATATCAAGATACAAGCTGGAATAACTCACCTGACGATGAAGACCGGGAAGTATCAGGTCTTTTACAAACAAGCTGGAGTCCCAGGAAGGCAGTTGCTCAGTTCCCGTGTGAGCTCATCTGTCCACTTGCCTTTCTCTTCCTGAGACAGACAGAAACACATGGAGAAGATGTTGCTACTAGATTTTGTGTAGCTCGTGACTCAACTGTGTTGACACATGAAACTAACCTTCACATTTCTAAATTTCAAAACTCATGCAATTTGACCCAGTGTTCAAGCTTCTTGAGTCTAGGTGGTCTATGAACAAATATGAGTTTTATATTTAAAATGCCAAAAGAAAATCACATCTGCAAGATATTCAATCAAAGACTTATGTGACAAAGTTTGGCTTGTACAACTCATGTTAGCCTTCTGAGTTGGAATGTTGAGTAGGGAGGAACAAAGGAAACAACATTTACTGCAATGATATCTAATAGAAATATTAGCTACTGTAGAATGAGTAGATTCTTGACAATGCTGCTTAACAAATTATCCAGGTGCTTAACTAAAATAGTCAAACACTACTGATTCCTATTTATAAAATTAATACAATGAAATATATCTGTGAAGATTAAAAATACTGTTTTTAAAAATGAGTGCAAAAATACTAGACTACAAATCATCAAGAATGGAAATCCTTCCTCACCACCTTCTTCCTCCCTGTGTTGTCTGAGAATCATCTTTTGGTTCAAGGCTCAGTTAATCAAAACTTGGCCAACATGAGTATGGATTTTGACCCACATAGCTTTACAGAGACAAACTTCACCTCACCCTCATAACTCACCTTGACTCTCATAGGAATCAGGTGATCAGGAGTAGTTTTATTTTTGAGAGATAGATGGCCTTGAGGGTAATACAATTGTATGTACTAAATTTGTCTCATATGGTATATTTAATGGGTAATAAATGTCTAATATTAGATAGCACTGTTGCCATGAATAAATTTATTTCAGTTGGTGTCGCCACTTAAGAAAACATTTTGTAAGTGTGCATAACTCTTTCACTGAGTCATCCTCTATCCTGGAGTAATATATTCACTGATTGCCTTTCCTTCTAGTCAAGCACTTAAAATTCACATGTGTTTTATGGGGGTACAGAAATTGTCTGAGCTGGGAGGAAGACTGTACCTTCTCTGGTTTTCTGTTCCTCCTAGGAATTTAATTAGCTAATTAGCTTCATAGGTGTAGGCAACAGATGCCTCACATCTGCCCACAGTCTGTGACTAGCGAGAAGCATTTTCTCCCCTTGGGTCTGAAGAATGATGTGGTCTCCTCGGCTGGCATTTTCTTACTTACACGATTCCAGGGAGCCCTGAAGCCAGCATCCTGTACTTACCATTATTCCTCCCTAAGGAAACCAGTCAAATTTGCCTCTTTGACTCTGCCCTGTGGTCAGTCATGGTGCTTCTCTGTCCTTCCTTGTGTTGGTCCTTAACTGGCTCCTGTATCCATAACAGCTGCATAGAAAGAGCAAGATTGTGTGTGTGTGTGTGTGTGTGTTTTAAACAACCTGGTGCTTATGCATGAGATATTTCTGCCCTATATCTTGGAATATTTGTTAACTTTTTCTAACTATTGGGGGCATGGAGTGGGTCATGCTTTTCCTACACTGGCCTGCATAGCCAGCACCTGTGGTGTTGCGTCTTCTCCAGAGTTGTGGAACCTAGTGGGTGTGTGCTCCTGGGTCTAGGAGAAAGGGAATAAAGGGGTGCAGATTGCATGAGCATGTGTGATGAGTGAGCACACAGAATGAGAGAAAGAAAGAGTCCAGAGAAAGAGCATGAGAATTCCTGAGAAGGTGGGAGACTTACCTGCCTTCCAAAACACCAGCCCAGTCCTGACCCTGCCTAGTGTGTCTGTGTAACCGTTAACGTCGCTCTAGAACCTGAGCAGATGGGTTACTCTGATGTCTGCCCTTACAATTGGCCCAAAGAATGGTTACAATTGACAAGGAGGACAGGATGTTCACACAACACTAACCAAGAAAAACATTTATTTACATTACCCAGAATCCTTGAAAGACGAGCACAAACTATGTGACTGGCTAGTTTGAGTCATAAGTACATTATGGACTTTAGTCAGTTGGGAGAATCATCCAGGAAAACTGAACAGTCTTTTGGGATATAGGGCATGAGTAGAGGCTACAAAGCCAGACCTGGGGCAGAATCATGAACAGGAGATTTCGGGAGGGGGGGAATTAAGGGGGTTAGGGGGGGAGTTTCAGGTCCCAAAACACAGCAGGGAGCATCTGTCAGAGATTTCTAGGAGGAGGGAAAGGCGATTATTTTGACTGAGAAACTGATTAGGTATTTGTCAAAGTCTAGCAATTCTGTGTGTTCTGTGTGTGTGTGTGAGCACACATACACATGGGCACATATCAATGCACAAGAACTATGAAAAATGATATTGTGATAGAATTTCTACTTGTGTAAGTCATTTTGATATATAGCACTAAATTTATATAGTATAAACCCATGTCTAACATGTACTGTTTTCAACTAAATGCCATGTCGAGCTCTATTTTACAAATTGTATTAATATAATTCACATTTGCACATGATACACAAATACCTATCTGAAGGAACACCACAGAAATCAAGCACTGAATCTGTGAATATCCTATTAATAAGTGAAAAATGAGTTATTGCCTACTACACTTCCATATAATTCAAATACAGGTCTATACTGTATTTTTAAATTCACAATATATTTCAGAATAGAAACTAGATATGAAAAATTTTAAATGAGTTTACAAAACTATGAGTTCATAGTGTACAACCTGTATGCATACCTTCAATGATACAATTAATCCCTATTATAAAATTGAACATTAAAAAAAAGTTTTTCAGGGAAACATGAGGAAATACCTAACATTAATTTTTATTTCTTTTGCAAAAGCTAAATGTCACACAGTCTCAATGTCAGTAGAGAAATATATTTAGTCATACAACTTTATTGTGTAAGCAGTGTGAAAACAATTCTTATTTAAAAATCCTTGAAAGCTTAAATTCCAACCCTCTCTATGAAATTGCTTCAATATTAAGACAAGCTCCAGGGATAGGCTTTAAATTCCAATCTTTTACAGAATTTTATATGTCGATGATGAGGAATTTTTTGTGTTCATTCCAATGAAAAATAATGTCAGGTGATCACAAACAAGAATTTCAATTCCAAACAAATCCCTGAAGATGGCATCAAAATAAAAGCAATTTTTATCTGAATAGGTTACAAATTTTCTCAATTTCTTGGGAATTGTGGTCTTTCTTTATTGATGGTAAATAACACAGTAATACTTATTTTGATACCCTGGCAGATGAATGTATTGTGCCACATCATATTTGTTTCATATGCCACTCTAGAACAGAAACCATGATTTTTAATGTCTTTTTATCTAGTCACCAATCATTTTATCAGTGTGCACATGAAACATCTTTATCAGCTGCTATTTGGCATTTTTGTCTTGAGAAGCAAAAAAAAAGTTACCACGAATAGCAGTTTACCAGTAAAGGTCCCCAATTATCTATTCCATCATGAGCCAATGCCTGGGTAACAAGGATCAGTTCAAAACACAGTGTTGTTTATAAGTGCCACACATTCAGGGCACAATCTGCCACAAGGACGGGACAAAGCTGGGAGAGAGAGAGAGAGAGAGAGAGAGAGAGAGAGAGAGAGAGAGAGAGAGAGAGAGAGAG
>PVHY01001830.1:0-93187 GCA_004024945.1 Uropsilus gracilis | reverse complement strand
CTCCCAAGCCCATGTGCTCAGTTATATACCAAATATTGCTGCTTAGCTCCAGCTATAGTTCTCAGCTCCCTTGATCAGCAAATCCAGCTCATGGCAAGCTGGGACATTTGACACAAGCTAAGTGTATGTGATTAAGTGAGTGGGGAACATGGCACCTGTTTATGCTTCAATGTCTTCCCCTCCCCCCTTTAAGGAAGTATGTTTTGTAACAATAACTTGCTTTGAATACACCAGCTGGGGTACACTGGGTCAGCTGGACTCTCTAAGGCCTGAGCCCATCAAGAGAGGTGGGCAGATTAAGAGGGAAAGCATACTTCTGTGCTGATAACCTGGTCCATTTTGGTCCATTATCTGTCAGTAATTAGTGATGAGATCTTCGGTAACTATTTGATCTCTAAATACTTCATTTTCTTTCTCTGTAGAAAAAATGTATAATCATAATGGGTTACCTCTTATAAACCATGTAGAATAAATGAATTTATGTTTATAAAGTGTCTAGTACCTGATGAAAGACATCTTGCATGAATGTTAAACAAATAAATGAACTTTTCCTTGAGGTTCAATACAAGGAAATGCATGTTTCTTTCTAGGTCATCAATGCAAAGTTTGTGTCATTGATTTTTTTCTATAATAAAGTATAAATTCATCAATATGTATAATAAAGTTATGTTATCAGTGTTCAGTTAATAAAAAGGTACTTTTATACACAGCATATAGTTTTAATGGTTACATTGAGATAATAATTTTATTTATGTAAATCTAATCTGCTCAGTGCAAAAACTCCTAATGCAAGAAGCATGGCACAATTGAATACATATGTATTGCAAAGAAAATTTTGTACATAAAAGTTTCAGAAAGAAAGAAGTGTGTGTGAAAAATAAGCCTGTAAGGTAGCTGATAGGTATTTCAAAGAATCAGCTAAATCTGAAGCTCAACTTAGTGTGCAAAATTATGGGGTGAAGTGACAGAAGAATTGTAAAACACCTTGACTTTGAACATGGTGCAGTGAATGAAGCAGATGAGTTCCTTGAGGTAATGGAAACTTTCCTTCACTCCAAGTTAGAGAGGAGACACTCACTTTACCAGTGAATAGACAAATGCCTGGCTCTCTGCAGGTTGACATATCTAAATAGAACATGAAGTGCCCGAGGAAGAGAGAGACTTGCATAATTTCAATCCTCAAGGCATTTAAGAAATTGTGGCACAAAATGGCAGGTGGCAGATATCAATGAATTACTGGTCATGGTAAGAATTAGGCTGGAGCTTATGGTGCAATTACTTGGTAGATGGCTATTCTATCTTATGTTCTAAGGTCCCATTTCTCTCTGTAAATGTTTAGGAAGCTAAAGGTTAATGCCTCAGAAATGATTTGCTCTCTCTCTCTCTCTCAAAAATCAAAGAGTCTATTATGAATCAAACTCCAATTGTTTGTTGCAGAAGAAATAGCAGCAGTTGAAAATTCAAAAAATATGAATTTTTAAGGCCTGCTAAAAATTACTGCATTCCCCCTCAAAATGTTTGGTGATGCATTCATAGCCATGAGAAATGCTCTGTGCAGGAGCCCTGTAACCTTCTGTGAGCTGGAGAAACTTGACTAGATTCTTAAATTTAAAATTCAGGTGACCTCACCTATATACTTTCATTCTCTTCTCTACTTCATATACCTTTGCTGAATTTTAAAAGAAGACTTGACATAGAGTGTTATATGAGTCTGGCACACAAAGCCAGGATTACTATGTGTAGGTACTAATGGTCATGTCTATTTCTCATCTGTCCTCAGCACTCATTCCGGTGTTCACTACCTTATTATTGCCTGTGGACCCTATGTGGTCTGTGGGCATTCCCAAGACTCATTTATTTGGTAACTGGAAATTTCTGCTTCTTGATACCTTCTGCCAATTTTGCTTACCCCCTCATGATCCTCTCTCTCTGCTCTGGTAACCACAATTCCAGAGTATACTTTCCATATGTTAATTTATAAAAATCAAATATTTCAATCACTTAATGACATTAGAAGATATTCTCATCCAAATGAAATGACAATTACTTCTTTATGTTCATAAAATCATCCGGTCGACACATTGGTTTCCTCACTTCTCATACTACTTAATGTGAAGAAAATTAAAAAAAAAAAAAAAAGATGCTATGTATCAGCTTCACAAATTTTTTACAGCTAGTTGGAGTGACCCATCTTTATAATGTGATACCCAGCTAAATGACATCAAGTTTCATTATATTCTTATATTTCTGAGTACAGGAAGGAAGTAATTTGTCTTTGATGCAAAATAGAAAGCATAGAGCTCATTTGGCCATGATAGAGAGAATGAAAAAAGAAGAGGCTGACCTGGTGAAAATTAGATATTCATGGAATATATTATACTAAATTGCTCTGTTTCTATCGCAATCCTGTAATCTTTCAATAGAAAATCTCCTTTGGTCATGGAGAGATTTCTGCACATGAACTACAATGGGACATCTCTACTTGCTGTAGTAACAGCATCACTGCTCATTTTTCAAAACTATGGTATGTGGGGAAAAATATTTAAAGTGAAAACAAAAATTGAAGCAATATTTTCTTCAAATAGTTATTTTTATAAATAGGTTTAAAGTTGATTTTGTCATTAAAATATGACAATATCTAGACTGGGCATGGTGGCACATGCCTGTAGGTGGCAGCCTAGGAAGCTACGATTGGGGCCAGGGGCCAGGGATTGTGGCTCCCACAGGGGGCACATAGGAGACCTGTCCTAAAAGAATATAGCTGGACCTAGTCCCAAAAGAATGTAGAGCCTGTAATCCCAGCTACCTGGGAAGCTGAGGCTGGGGATTTCTTGAGTCTCTGGTACCCCGGGCAATGTGAGCCTGTGGTTCCACAGGCAAAAATAGCAAGAACTAGTCTCAAAAAAAAAAATATATATCTACTTGACTCCTGTCTCAAGAAAGATATTTTATTTACTTAGAAACATTTTATATAATTTTATATACTGTCACAGGAAAGACATTTTATTTATTTGCACTTGAATGTGCTGTTATCTTTAAATATAAAAAAGAAAGCAAATGAGGTTCATTTATTAATGATATCCCTGGAGTAGCTTTAAATGTTAATTCCTTTTCAAGATTTAATTATTTTTCAATATCAGATCATATTAAGTTTAAGTTGACACTAAAATACAAATTTCAAACCAAGTAAACTTTGCCAAAATCATTTAAAAATGTATGTTTTATTGAAATAGATTGTTTCTGAAAACTTTTATTCTCATACAATTCTTAATTTAAGTTGTGAAGTAAAAAAAAATCTCTATAGGTAGACATCCACATTGAACATGCTCTACTGAATGAATTTATTATTTATTTTCACTCCAGGTTTTGGGTCATCATATAGCTTATTGAACTTATGAATAGGCCGAATATCTAATCTCAGCAGTTAGAACCATGAAGGAACTGATGAGTTATCAGATCCAATCCTATATATTAATGCACCGAGCTTAATGCCCCCATTTATGGTAGATGAGAGTCCAATGCTATTTGAGGTCCTAGTAGAGTAAGAAACCCACAAGGGATTCTTGAAACCCCTTGCACTGCTTCGAACTGAAGGGTCAGAAGTGTATATGAGGTAGCCCACCCAACACAATATCACCCTCTTGCTGCATCAGAACAGATTGAAATGTCACAGGCAAATTGTTCAATATGCACAACATAAAATCCCCATGTGTATATAATCTAATAATATTAACAAAAATAATCAAAATATTTGATTTTTTACTCTCAATGCAGAGTGGCTGAAGTTCTGTTTTCAACATTAGCCAGTGAATGACAGAAAATGTATCAAATGACAATTGTGTTATGGATATAAACAAGACAGAAGTTTCATCTCCAAGTTTATCAGAGAACACAATTCACACAAGTACAAATTAAACTTAGATTCAGACCTAACTTAATCATCTATTTCAGGTCATTGCAGGAGACAAGGGTGAAGAAACAAATGGCACATTTATACCTAAACTTCATGTAGTATTTACACATTATGATTCTCATAATGCATTGCCACATCAATTTTAGAAAAAAAAAAAAAAGTAAAATCCTAATTTGCATACCAACAAAGAACCTGACTTTCTTTTGAAAATATCAAGTTAAAAGTTGTATTTCTAAGTTCTTTTGGATTCCTGTGTCCGTCTTTCAGATACTGCTTTCTCTCAGCTTCTAATTCTTATTAAAATTAGTTTATATGAATTATTTCTTGTTTTGAATTCCTCTATGTTTCTACATCTCTATACCCAACTTAAAGGGTAAATTAACTGAGTTACACAATCTATTTAGTTTGCTCTGGAAATGCCATCATGTCCAAAAGATAACTTGCAATATTATTAATTCCATAATATGAAACTTAGCTTTCAGTTATTTGTACTAATATGAGAAGCAGGCATGAATAAGCCCAAATCAATTTGTACCCATCTATAGAGTATGCTTGAATTATACTAGATCATGCACTGTTCAGGACCTGGGAGCTCATTTAATAAGTATCAGGACATAGACAAGAATATGATTAAAAATTGCTTAGTTGTCAAATAGTCTCATCTTCCTCCAACACACACAACTCCACAAAATCTCTGCTCAGCAGGAAATGTTTGTTTTCTCAATATTTCTTTTAATGTTTTCTTAAAGTGAAGGTTTCCTTAAGTATTTTGTGATTTACAGTCCCTGACTGACTGCAAAGAAATATGTTTAAATTGCATATATCCAAAAGCAGTAGGATAGGAGATGTCTATACTGAAATATTAATTACAGCAGAAATCCGGAAGCAATTGTAACAGAGAAACATGAATAAAGTATTGCTAATTAACATAATAATGCATATGCTAATTATCAAGAACAGACAAAGTAGGGAGAGTAAAAAACATATTTCTAGAATATAATTACCCAGTAGGATATATTTTTAAACACATCAGAATGTGAATCAAGCCTACAATGTTGAGTATGGAAAAACAGTAGATTTACTGCTATAATGATAAGAGGTTAGAATCAAAAGGATCAGATTCCTAGTGATTTCTCTCTGCAATGTGGTCATATGATTAACTCAGACAGCCAAACATCATTTACACCTATTTATACAAATAATAAAGTATTTGTGAAAACCAAATACATTTTTCATGATTCATGCAAAAATACTTAGCTACCGACTTTGGAACCACAACTTCGGAATCGGAGTCTAAGTTCTTACTCAAATTTTCAGACGTGGACACTGTTCCATCTCCTCCTTCGCTCTGTCCCTTTTACGCCCCATATGGGAGATCTGAGCATCCGGGCTGGGCTCAACTATCGTGGGGGGGGGGTCTCTGGTTGGACATTCTTGTTCTGAGACCTGAACTTTCTTCGTTGTCTGAAACCGCCCCTAGAGTGGGAGCCTCTGCCTTCACTGCGATTCTACAGGCGGACACTCCGCCGGAGCCTCTTCCTCTTCCTCTCCAGGGGATCCCACTCGGGATCAGGGGTGTGGATGCCAGGGAGCATGAGCCCGTGTGAGTGCAGAGGAGGTGGAGTCATCTCTCCATCTTGCTCTCTGCCTGACTGTGAATCTGACCATCGAGTCTGTGTCTAAGCTTTGTCTGCCTCTGTGGCCGTAGGGTAAAGGGGCTGACCGGGATGTTTTGGCCATCAGCCTCTGTCACCAGCACCCTCCCGGTGACTGCGCACACCTGGCTTGGTGGGTGTGTGCATACCTGCCTGGACTCACCTGGGCCTGGAGTCAAGGGAAACGGGGTGGCATCCGTCTGAGAGGCATTGAGGCGAAAACATGAAGAGCAGGAAAGAAGACCAGAGAGAGAGCCCAGAGAAAGAGCATGAAGATTGCTAAAATGCTGGGGGCTCGTCTGCACCCAGACCCCAGCTTCCCTGTGTGGAGGGGGCACGTTGGGAGGCTGTGTCCTGGATCCCCGAGAGAGTTACAGCTCTCAAACCCACCAAGAGCCCCACATTCTTCTTTAGCTGCTGGGATCACTGATGGACCTGGCGACTGGGGTGGTTGCATGTAAGGGTGAGCAGCCTCACATAAACTTTTCTCTCTGGATCTCTGCATTGGATCGAGGAAGGAACAGCACACAGGATCCAGGACCCAGGTGCCTTCTTCCCAGCATCCTCTACTCCATTGCTGGACCCTTGCGATCCACAGAACCACGTGCACACACTGTCCACACCCATTAAGTCTGTGTGTCCATTCACAGCTTGTGTTAGTGTTATCTGTATCATCTATGTGAATAATGAGGGTCAGGACTCTAGTCAATAGTATATCACTGAACGAGTCCTCGGGAAAAGGTGACTGTGGCCTGAGGAAGGGGATGAGGCTCCAGGCCGTCTTCCTGGACCGGGGGTGTCCTGAGTTAGTGAGTAAGGAGATAATGAGCCCTTACCCCTCTTCCCAAGGCCTCTCATTGAACAAGGCAGAGCCATAACTCTCACCCTGCTTCTGCAGGCAGAAAAAAAAAAGCAAACCCCTGCACACACCTTAGGTGAGCAGCACCCCATTACAGACATCCTGTTGAAACTAAGATTCACCTGTACTCCCTCCTCTACAGTGAGAGAAGGATTACAGAGAAACTCTGTGAAGGTCCTGGTGTTCTGTGTCCTCACATCACATGACTAGGGGCCACTTCTTAGGGATCTGCTCTATCCTTGACACTTCACATGTTATAACATACGTGAGATGAGAGACAATGTTTGTTATATAAATAGATATTATTTGTAATAAGCGCTCATTAAGTCTTTTAGGATATTCACTCCCTGCTCTTTACAATTCTCCTTAGCTGAATTTTAAATATAAACCCCAGGTCGGTGCACTCTGGCATGTATATACAGGTCATAATTTTCTATGAAACAACAGTGACTTCAGTACATTTTATAAAAGCAGTGATAATGCTTTGGCTTCCTGTTGCAACCTGTTTATAATGAAATCTCTTCCACTCTGCTGAAGACACCTCCTCCTCATTAAGATCCTTACACTGTATATCTACCCCCTTGCATCTTCCTTAAATGGGCAATTTCTCCCTCTGGTCTCTGCCATGGGCACGAGTGCCCCTTCAGTAGACTGTCTGTGCTCTGATCTTCATTAAATACACCGTGGAGAAGAGTGCCAGCTCCTTGCTTGTTCAGCTTAACAGCTACTTCTGACTTGAGAGTGTCAGACACCCTCTGCTCCATCTTCACATTCATCTATTGAGTTCTCTTGTAATCTCTTTGAGTCTTTTTCCATGTACTTTGCTATTTCCCTTGGTATCACAGATATGTCATCAAGTCTCCTGTGCTGTTGGTTTGGAAGCCAGTATATCTTCCCAGGGATATGTTACATCTCTAATTTCCTTGTTTTTCCAGAAATCTGGCTCAGAAGATCTGAATGAGCTGAAGTCATACATGGAAACTAATTTCTGTTTCTACTCAATCATAATAAATATATTTACGTATTTCTTTGGTGGGTGTCTTCCAATACAAAATTATATCATATAGCATTGTTTTCAACATGCAGGTGACACGTCTCTTATTCTAGTTATTAAACTGAACATATTTTCAGGGAAGAAACTATGTCAATTATACTTTTACATGCCACCCTTTATATGAAAGATGATGCAAGCTGAGAAGCATTTGCTAGGTGAGGTTCAGTGAGTGATTAGACACCCTCACAGTGCAGGTGTGGCCTCAGCCTACTAGCCAAGGAACTTGTCCTGAAACTGTTTTAGATGTTATTTAATTGCAAATTGTGCTTTGACCATGGACTTGATAGGACAGTGGTGTTATAGACCCCATGTTCATGCACTTTTGGTTGGAATCCCCAGTGTTCACTGTAAATACAGACACCCTCACCTACCTGAGCAAGTCCCGAAAGATCTGCCCTGTGACCACAAGTCTGGTTTCCCCCTTTCCTGTTCTCATACTTACTTCTTCTTCTGACCACTGCTTCTCCAGTATGCCACCACCTGCTGCCTGGCCAGGCAAGTAATCTTCAGGCAGCATTCTTTCTCTGTGACCTCATCACTGGATACCACTTGTCATTCCGATTTCTAGCTCACCCACATCACCCTTTCTGAGAGGTCCACATTGATCACACACTGAAAACCCACCAGCAAGTCTCTATATATGGCATCATCCTGTTCCAGCTTCTGCCTGGCACTGACTATGGCCTTCTGTTCTTGTTGGTTCACATTCTGGTTTATTTTACTATTCACTCATGCCTCTGGCTCAGAACAAGCTGCTTGGGAACTTGCATTTGCCATTCACACACACCCCTACCCCATGAGAAAATTCTAGGCAAACTAGTAGCTACCTAACAAGACTCTCTGATGATGGTTTTATACACTGTCAATTGGGAAACAAATAGCTGTAGATTCTTAATGGAAAAAAATATTGAATCTATTAATTGTCCTGAATAACCATAATTTATCTCTGCCCTAAATCAGTCCCTCTGCAAGATTCACACTCAGCATTGAATGAATGTATTGAACAGTTTTCACTGCAGCACATCTGGGCATTGCGCCACTGATTCAAATGAAGAAATATGATGAGAAACACCCCATGAAGATTATTTACTGTAAGAATGTGGTTGAACACATAATCCCCTGCCCTGTGCAATTTCCTTTTTAAAAATAGCTAAGACAGATCCTTTCCTTCCTCTGTTTTACATATCAAGAATTGTTTGATTTTTCAGAAGTGAAATATTATTGTCAGTATTTATCGTGCAATCTTTTTTTCTCAAAAACAGCATCTAAAATCATAGGACCAAGTCGACATCAAGTCTACATTTTACAACTGCATGTGTTTTTAAGTAGTCATTTGATACTTGGAAGTTGGTTTATTTAAGTCTCCCAAGATCCTTTTTCAAAGCTCTCAGTGTGTAGGTCTTAGCAGTGCTAAAAATCCAAGTAATTATGGTACGTTCTAGACCCTGTCTGTGTGTGGCAGATGAATAGATACAAATGGTTTCAAAGGAAGTTGATATGAGTGTGAACATAATGTTTTACTCTATGTACTATGTATTTTCATACTAGAGTGGTCCAATGGGTTGTATTATTTTATTTGACCATTTTGAAATTATTATTTTTAATTATATTTATTTTGTTTTATTATATTTCTAACTGTTCTCCTAGAGCCTGGAATATATTGCTTGTGCTGTCATGGTGCTGTGTAGTATCATTGGTACCAGCCTATGTTTCAGGTTTATGTTATCATTTATGAAAAAAATGATTGAGTTTCCACAGTTTAAAGCAGGTGATCTCAAAACAAGAACAAGAAGGGCAAGTTAGCAAATAATTAAGGAGTTGGCACAAAAAAAAATGAGTTATTACAGTTCAAGTTCTCTATATAGTTTATGTAGTACTTACAGTCTATATTTCTGTCATTCCCAATAAGTTAAAACTGTATATAAATTATAGTAGCCTCATCTTAAATTTAGCATGCTACCCAAGAAAAGATCATTCTGGACACCTACAATGTTTTCTTTTCCCTATCATTAACAACAAAAAAGTTTTTTAAAAGTAAAACTTCCAATTTTTAAAAGGAAGCAAGATCAAAACATAAATATTTTATTACTCACTAATAATATTCTGTTGCTTATTCATTTTTCCTGAAAGCATCCAGAAGGGTTCCTTTAATCAATCTTTCCTTAAATAGTGCCATTGGTTTGATATCGAACTATGAAAATTTAGATTTAAAGAGGAAATATTTTGGAAATTCTTCCACATCTAAAAATCTTATATTTCCTAATGTCCTTTTTCATCATACATTATGCATGATACATTAACTTCCTGGGATAATAGCAATGAACTGTCTCTTGTGGGTATTTAACTTCTGTGGTTATCAAATTGAACTGCACCATCTTAACCAGCATTTCCAGAAATGATGCAATAGCCACCTACACCACAAGGTTTCCCGTAAGATGACTTGTGGGGGTATGTTGTAAAGCAATGCAAAAAGGGAGAGAGACAGAGAAAGATAATTTCCTCTGTATCATTTAGCTATTTAGCCAGAGAACTGCTGGCTTTGTATCTTTTGTGGAGTAGGTGTTTTGACCATAGAAGATGTTTGCTGAGATACTCAGCATGTCATCAAATGGGGCATCTTGCATCAAGGTGGAAGCCATTGTTTTCCTGTAATTCTTGGTGTCAAGGTCAGGTTAGGACCTTATATAATACTAGTGTCAATTGTATTGTTTGTAATTTGTACATCAGTCTATTCAGATGATAGCAATCATTTGAGAATAAGAAGAAATTTAGATATTTTGGTTATGATTCACCAAACTCTTGAATACCAATTGACTTCTAACTTTTTATAAAGAAATATTCTCCAATAATCTAAATAGTATTTAAGTGACCTTATCATTCTAATATCTTCAGCATTGCTTCTCTTACAAAATATTTCTGTTGTTATTATTATCATGAGAAAAAGTGAAATTAATGTCATGATCTTTGATTTTCTTTCACACTTGGCAACTATCAAATCTGGAATTATTACCAAGTTTTTAGTTATAGTATTTTTTAGTATCTGGTTCCTAAATCATTTGTCTAAGTTGTATTTTAAACTGATATTGTCACAAATTGCTTTAATTCTACCATTTGTGCTTTCAAATAACTTTTTATGTCTCTTAGGTTATATGACTTAACTTTTCTGTAAATCTACCCTAAAGTGTTTGCCCAATAATTTTAATCAGCCTAAGTGGCAAAATGTGATAGATCAAGAGGAAATATCTTTCCTGGAGATAGATTCTAACTGTTGAAAAAAGTTCACTTAATTATAAAAAAAAAAATGTGAAGTAGGATACAATCTCATCAAACCCATCCAAGGTACTTACTGACCCGGTGTGAAAGTATTCATTAATTTTCCAGAATTTTCTAGAACATAAAATAAACTCAAAGATGTTGATACTGTGCACATCGTCCTCCCTCTGGTAGTAGAAAATGGAATTATTATATTTTAAATGAGAAGCCTAAAATAGGAACCCTTAATTATGAGTCTGAAGGGGCTTGTGTTTGTTATTGAGGTTTGTGACCCTTAATCAAGAAAAAAATGCTAGTTTTATTATCTCCAATTGATATTTAACATTTCTATTAATTAGGGAGCCACAATTGAATTAGAGACTACTGCAGAACAATGGCTCAGAAACGGAGCTGAGGACTCAATGAGCTGAAAGGAACTTCCTGCGGGAGAATCATGGCTCTGGTCTTCTGGCTCAGTCACAGAGGTTGTCAGGGTCAGAGGTCAGTTGAATCCACAGTCAATTAACACATATGCTGTGGTTCCGGATTGCAGGGTGTTTCTCACAATAAAGTGAGCGGGAGGAAAGACAATGTTAATGAGAAAGTCACAACGAATAGAATGAAAACTTACTGGATGGTAAATGATAACATTTTACCTAATTAAGAGATTTCAGGACGTCCCCTTTTCTTAGATTTTTCTGTTTCTGATACATCGGGGCTGTGTGGTTTATCTGAGGTTTTTCCAATGTTCACAGATCTGAAAATAATTTACTGGAAACGTCTATGGGCAGTGCACGTGCACGTCCAAACCCGTTT
Source organism: Uropsilus gracilis (assembly GCA_004024945.1). Taxonomy (NCBI): domain Eukaryota; kingdom Metazoa; phylum Chordata; class Mammalia; order Eulipotyphla; family Talpidae; genus Uropsilus; species Uropsilus gracilis. The sequence goes on along the minus strand of PVHY01001830.1, from coordinate 81,638 downwards.
CACTGTGGTGGCGCACGTCACGATGCCGCATCCCCACGGGGACATCACGGGGTCTTTGCAGGAGGGCACTGCCCATCCAAGCTTCTTTGCAACCCTGCTCCTGCATTGGAAGGATAGTCTCTGCCTCTGTTTCTTCCTCCTCACTGGCGGACGGACACATGGGTTTGTGGAAAGCAGGGAGGACATCTCTGAGCAGGATAGGAGGGGCGATGGTCATCTCCTTAGAGAAATGAGATTCAATATAAAAAAAGAAAAAGCCCTAGTGGCCGCCTCGCCACTTCCTTTGCCGACTTCAGAAGCACACGTTACAAGCACCGTCAGCCAGGGCAAGAGGGACGCTGTCAGGATACCTAATGTCGGCTAACGGGGCGAAGGATTGAGAAGCCCGGAGAGTGTGTGATCGCTTCGCTGCCCATGCAGGAGAGAGTGGGTGGGCCTGTGCCACTCGTCCTGTTGGAGCCCCACGCTACACCCACCATCATATGTGAGGGTATCCAGGTGCGGCCCTACTGAGCCCACTGCTCCTCCCAAGGACTCTTGTTCAAACCTGGTCAGTCGTCAGAGGACAAAGTCGTCACCCATGAGGGAGGGTGTCCTGGAATCCCAATCTGACCCCAGCCGGACAGCACGTCCCAGTCAAGAGCCCCAGTCCAGATCTCTCACAGTTGTCCTCTGCCCCCTGCTGGACACTGGCAGGCGACGGACTGCTCCTGGCTAGGAAGATACCCAAAACCCCGTCAGCTGAGCCAGGCTCCTCAGACGACGCTGCCCATGCAGCAGTCGCATGCACAGGTTACAGTTGATGGATGCTGGGGCTCTCCACGGTCACGGCCCTGGGCGGAGTGACCCTCACGGTGTGGACCTGGGGGTCCACGTAGGTCTTGGGCTGCGATTTGAAAACCAGGAGTACATTGTCAGCATCTGGGAAGGGCGAGGACGTAGGCTTTTCCTAGGGTCACGTGTCTTCCGTGGGGACCCAGGAGCCGCAGGCCCTGAGCGGTTCAGGTTGACCGCCTCGCAGACATGGATGGCCAAGGCTCCAGGCCAGCTCCACGTGCAGACAGGCAAGCTGAGCAAGGGAAACCACATGCCTGGGGAGTACAGGGAGTCTGGGGTCGGGTCTGAGCCCCGTTTCTCTCACAAGGCCTCAGGCCTTGGCCGGACTCAAAGAGGAGGCTTTGAGTCCCAGCCCTCTACCCTTTCTCCAAGCCTCCTGTCTCAAAAATACTGGATTTCATATAAACGTTGATATTTCTTGCCTTTGAAGATGAAGAGTATGACGCTTTACCCCTCCCTGCCCTTGCAGGGGACTCCTGCTTTTATATCTCCTTTCTGTCCCATCTCTCTAAATAAATCTGCCTCTTTGTACTTAAAACTAAGACAAAATAAATTAAAAAACAGGAGAGTAGACTGTTTCTCATTCCATCCGATGCTGTGCAAGATATTTTGATTTGTCAGACTTAGATCTGAGGCTCGAATCTCTATGTAGAACCTAGGAAAATGAGCTGTGGGTAAGGAATTTCAGGAAGTCATGTTGTTGGTGGGGGCTGACTTGCATGATCAGAGGTAAGGTCTATATCCAAGAACCAGGCATGGAACCATGTTAATTGACATATATGTATAAATCACAGGTGAGATTGATGGATGTTTGCTTTTGGTACTTTCTTGAAATAAATATTTGTTTGCACAGTACAAGTTCTATTATAACACTGCATGTAAAACACTGGGTGTTGCATTGACTGAAAGTATTCCTATTATAAATTATGTATTTGTATGTGTTATCATTATACAAATGTTGTAGAAACAAAGCCACGTTTAATGATTACGTTTTTGTTGCTGTTATTTTGTTATCTCTTTTTTCTTTTTCTTTTACTTTTTTTCTTTTCTTTTTTTTTTTTTTTTTTTTTTTTTTTTTTTTTTTTTTTTTTTGAAACTAGGTCTTGCTATGTTGCACAGGGTAACAGGGTAGTCTCAGATCCATGGACACAAGCGATTCCTAGATTCAACCTTCCAAGCCTGAGATTAAAGATGCACTTCACCGCACCCGGTTTGTTATCATTATTTTACATCATAGAAAATTTTGTCAGATTAAACTATATTTACTGAATCATCTGAATGTCATATCATGACAGGCATGCATGAATTGAGGACAGTAACTTCACCTTGTTTTAAATGCAATGTCTTGATGACACATACACACATACACACAGGGGTACGAACAACAAACAATTTCAAATTTGTGTACAATAAATAAAACATATTGTTAAAAGGAATACATAGTTATCCCCCATTAAGAGTAGTTATTAACTTTAAAATTGCTATTAAATTCAAAGCAGATGCTTTATATTTAAGGGCAGTCAGATGACACTAATTATAGAACAAGTACACTATAGGGACAGCTGCTACAGACCCCACAACAATATCATTTCATGCTGTAATTAAAATTTGCAATAAATCTTCTTTTAATTCACTGAATATTAATCACAAAATATTTCCAAACCCATTACATTTTTATTATCATTTTATTCTTTTTGAATACAATTTTCCTATTCTAGTTGAATATTAATTTATAGGTAGAATAATTCTAAACTTTATATTTAATCAAAACATTTTCCAAATATAAAGTTAATTAAACCCAGAAAAATTTAAAGGAAATATTATGTTACTTAGTCATTTAGAATGCCTAATTAACTAATGAATATTTTATAATCTTCTTAAGGAAAACTTGCATGAGGAAGACAGTTATGTAAGCTAGTAAAATAGTTGGCAAATTCTTAAATTCTACATTTATACCTATTGCACACAATATACAAACAACATAATTTAACTATAGCTCTGTAAAATAACTATATACAGTTTATACAGAAACACAAACCAATATAATTTACACTTAAGGGCTTATTATCTTGCAAATTCATTTAATTCAGGTTAGTCTATCCATTTCTTCCAATGCTCCTTAAATTGTTAATCTATGATAGTATCTGAGTATAAATTCTTCATGATAATTCTGAGAAATGGAGAATAAACACAGATGACCATTAACTATGTAAATGTAGGTACCTAAACATTCCAATAACATTAAAACTTACATTAAGTGACTGGTTAACATTTAATATGGCTCAGGGGAGTACCACTGTAAATCCACACATGTGCAGATGATATTAAATTCATCAAAAAATGTCACATTCCCTCCTTTGCATATAATTGACCTCTTTTATTTTATGAAGCCCCACCCTTCCCTCCTTCCATCCTGATGCAGTCTGTTTGCCTAAAGTTTATTTTTGTTTCACTCCCTTTGCTATGTTCCATATTTGAGTGATAACTTGGTCTTTCGCCATCCCACATATTCCCCCTGAACATAACACCCTACAGCTCCATCTCTGCTGCAAATGATAGGCACTCATCTGTACCAGTACCAGGGTGGACATACCGTATATTTATCCAAAAATCTATTTTGATCTTTTCATCACTTGCCTTTCTAGAGAGAATAGGTTAGAGTAGGTGACACTGTGGTAGAAGGTAAACCCCAAAATCACCCGTCTTTGACCAATACTCACTTCCATCTTTCTGTAACCCAGTGCAAGCATGTTAGTGTAGTTGGTCATCAGTATCTATGTCCACTGTCTGTGGGGTTGCAATCTCCTCAGATGGGCATACCTGGCCCAGGGGATGTGCTCATGTGTAAGTGGGCTCACCTGGGCCAGGGAGGAAGGATAAAGGGATGGAGTTACATGGGGTGAGAGAGTACAGCGTGAAAGAATGCTGGGAGGAGGAAGGGGCTGAAGAAAGGGTGTGACAATTTGGGGGAGGGAAGGAGGGCTCACATGCCACCAGGCATGCTGACCCTGCCCTGTCATGCACTGTGATTGGTATCAAGAAAGAACTGGCTGCAGGGTAGGCCTGTCTGATAATGATATAGAATTCCAGGCTTCTCTCCGACAGAGTCTGGGGGTCACTAGCGCCTCAGCTTCTCTCTCATCCGGGCTCCCGTCTAACCAGTACACGCAAGAACACAACCTGGCTAGAACGCGGAGACACCTGACCTGAGCTGGCCTCGGGACCCACGTGCCCTCCATCAGTGCCGCCTGGTGCTGCCTGCAAGGAACACTGGGGACTGAGGTTTAGCCCAAGCCCACTGCAAAAATAAATCAAATCCAGCCTCAGGTCTTCACAGCATAACCCTCTTGTTCAGGCAACTCGCAGACACATGACTAACCAAGGCAACTGACTCATTCAACCACCTCGGGAAGAGATGCACGTGTGGGGTGTGCTGGAGTTTCTAATTCAATGGCAGCCACACCTCAGGACCCAGGTCAACTACCACCCCTGCAGAGAGAGGGTCTGACAGAGCCTCCAATAGGGCAGGAAGCCCAGATTTATTTTCAGAAAAGCAGTAATGCAACCCTGCCTTTTGATCTGGATCATTCATGGGACTATTAATATTCTCTAAATTAAAGATACGATACAGTTTCTTAATTGAATTTGATGTCTTCCACCTCTCCTTAGAAAAATGGTATCTATAGATGTATGTGAATATGTTATTAAGCACACAATCAATACAATAGAATATGTGTGCCTTACATGCTAGAGTAGCTCTTCAGAGATGAAATTTAAGCCTTGAAACACTTATTTCATGGGATCAAATCCTAGACTTGTCGAGTGTCCCCAGCATGGAAAGAGCTGGAGCAATGATCAAGTTTAGGTCTTTGTAAATGTCAATTCATAGCCAATGTGGCCTGTTAATCCCTGTCTTGCCAGCAGTATATCTCCTTTCACTAGTTGTGTTTAACATTCTATCCTTCTTTAATTCACAAATGTCCTATCCTGCTCAGAATCCTTAAGTATAATATTGTTCTTTCTTCACAATCTTATAATTCTATCTCTTGTTCAGTATTTGGATAGTCCATCCCATCCATCCATCCATCCATCCATCCATCCATCCATCCATCCATCCATCCATCCATTAATCCATCTATCCATCCATCTGCTACCTACTTATCTACCTAACATTCATCTATGGGCATGCCTCATGTTAGAGGAATTCACTTTATGTGCTTATTGTACACTGAAAGTGCGTATCTGTCCCACAAGGAGCAGGTCGATTGATGCCATTTTTCTAGATGCCCACACTCACCTCTCATCTCTGTGTACACCTAATTAGGAAGTATGCATTGCCTTTTTAGATGTAATGCAATTACACAGTTGAAAAAGTATATTATAATAGAAAAAATTTATATATATATATATACTAAGAAAGTAAAATAGTCATGACTTCCTTTATTTTCAGTATTCACTGAATTACAGTGGGACTAAATTTGCATTGTTTCCAAGATCTATTTGTATATATCTACAAAAGAGCATGATTTATATAATTATGTAGATATTAATATAAGGTAAAGATTATATAAACATATATATGGCGTAATTATGCATATATATTATATAAAATATTAATATAATGATACAAAATATGTAAATATATATGAATAAATAAATCTATTTTTATCAATTTAGCTTTATATTTCTAAATTTATTATAATACTAAATAAACCTATTTAAGTTCAGGATAATGAATAACATAAACAAAGTAAAATTATTTTACAGTATTGTAGCTATTGAGTTTTGTATATGTGACTTTTGGTATTGTTTATATTAAGGAAAAGGTTGACTCTCCTTCCATGGAGCATTTTCAACTTTGCACTAAATTAGCCAACTCTTTCGTTATCACAGGCTATTTCTTGAGAGTGGAATAACATTTATCCTCATGAACAAACTTTCAAAAGAAATAAGATTTTGCCATTTAGACTTTGCTCATGAATAAAATGCCTTTAGGGGAAAATACAAATGACTTTTTTCTCCCCACTTCCTTAGCCAGAATAACAGCTCAACTGACATAAGTGAAATTTTATAAAAAAAAAAAAAAAAGATGCATTTTGTTTGGAGACAAGTATGAAATATTCCAACCTTAAAGGTGGACTTCTTAGAAAACAGTAAACAGAGAAAAACAACAATGTTAATGGGAGTGCAGTTACAGGCGCATCTGTGTTGTTAGCACAAATTGCATTGCCATAAATTGTACCATCCTTTTCTGCAAAGAATCAATGGTGTTTTATCATAACAAAAGACTATTCTTTTCCAACTCAGTGGAAGAGGCAATAGTGGAATTTTTATTAGAATTTACAGTGATGGAGGATCTGGCTCAGCTGTGTCTGGTAAATGTACAGACCAAAAGAAATGTTTTTATAGATGAACTGACCTTCTCATGACTAATATTATACCTAAAAACAAGGAGCTGCCATTTATGTGTAATGAGACTTTGATATTCATCTATCTATCAACTATTGGTAACTGTATATCTATTATATAAAAATGTATTAGTGCAATTTGGTTAAGTACCATCTTTAAATTAATATAGGTCTCCAAAAATATACATTAACTATAATTTTCATGGGTGTCACCATCTTCCAGGTCTTCAGATGGACCTGGGACCTCTGTATGAGGCTGAGAGTAGAGCTTGACATAAATATCCATCCAGCTTCCTGGCAGGTTCATCAATAAGCCATGCCCAGACTCTCTGTCATACAGTCAGCTCTGACCAGGTCCAGCAAGGAGTGACTCACAGTACATCCATCACCACTGCTGTTGTGTTAACTGACCTAGCTCCTCACACCTGACTGTGCTTGGAGCAGGGCAGGGCACCCTTGATCATGTGAGCTCTGGTGTGGAGTTAGCAGTCTCCATCCTAATGTTCAATCCCAAGGGTTTGCACTTGGTGGAGTTTGGTCTGCCTCTCAGTTTTGCCTCTGTATGTTTCTCACAGGAGTGTTACCAGCATTATGTGTCTTTCTCCTCTGATTTATTTTGCTTAGCATCTCCTGCCCCATCCTCCTTATTGATGTCACAAATGCCGCTGTTGATCTTGTTTCCATGCCTGAGTCTGTGGCCCTCATCTTCCCAGTCCACGTACCTGTTTTTGAGCTCTGGGTGGCTTCCATCACTTGGCGTCTGTAAGGAGCGCTGTGATGGCCAGTTTTGCTGTGCCCTTCCAAAGCATGTGTGCACCATGTCTGGTGAGTTGCCTGGAAGCAGAATTCCGGAATTCATGGTAGGGCTATTTTCAGTCTTTTGAGGAACCTCCCTACTTTTTCCCAGAGGGACTGGACCCATCTGCACCTACCCCAACAGGGGACACGTTTCTTCTTCTCTGCATCCTCAGCAGCCCTTACTATTTCTGGTCTTCGTGGCACAGGACATTTTCTTGAGCATGGAATGCATCTCTTGGTAGTTTTGTTCTCATTGCCCAATGAGTGACCAAGGATGTTTTCTCCTGAGTCTGCTGGTGTCTGTGTCTTTGGAGAAGTGCCAGTTTAGTTATTCTGCCATCTACTGAGGATGATCCTGCCCAGTGTAAACACTGTCATAGATCAAGAAGTTACTCATGTGCCTTCATCCAGCTGTGTGGCTGCATTAGCCTTTCTTCTTGCCAACACTGCACTGTCCGCTTATTTCATTGTCACTGCTAATAACTCATTGAATGTAAGTCAATTCACTCATCATGTTTTCTTCTTTGTTTACCTTCCAGATCACATAGAATTTATAGCTCAGTCTGAGGAATATTCAGATGTGTGCATCTCCCACTAACAGGTTAATGTCTATGTATGTTCCTCAGTGTATTTAGACAGACCTTATTTTAATTTATCAATTGCTTATAGTTCTTTGCCCAAATCAAGCCCGTATTTCATTGTATTTTGTAGCCCTGGGAGTTTCAAGGTGTAATGCACTAGACCAGAATGCTCAGCATGAAGCTGAACATAATGTGTCCCCTTTAGCAGATCCCTAGTTGACCACTTGGCCCAGTCTAAGTGGGTGGTCATGCTGAGGGACTCTACCCAGCTGTCCAGGTCACCCTGAGGCTTTGATCTGTGGCCAGGACAGATAGATCTGACTGTTCTACAGGACTTCGCACATTGATTTCTCTGCTAATAGTCTGAGGTTACAGGATATATTACTTGTGAGACACTGTGTCTAAGTGTCCAGTGAATAGATAAGCATGTTAGGTACATAAGGTCACGCATACCTCCATAAAGCTCAGTTCACAGTTTATTTCCAATGTGTTTCTATCTTTGTTAGTAAACAGGATTTGGGGAAGACAAGTGGTTCCAGATGAGTTCTCTTTTCCTGCCTCTTGATACTGCCCCAGGGCATATCCAGGTGCCACAGGCATGGAGGTGTGCATGTCAGATTCTAGCAGGTGACACAGAATGCCAGGGACAAGATCGGACATCCCCTCAGTCCAGGAGTTGGGGGAAGATGGGGGCAAAAATGACACTTTCAGCAACTGTCATCCCCGCCTCCCCCCACACACACACACATAGCAATGAAAGGGAGAGATTTCATATACTGATGTATAGTGAATTTTTATTACATTTTCTTTGGTTATATAATATTTCAGATGGAGTGTAACTTTTAGACATTTCAGTGAGATGCAAGCTTTTCAAAAACGTATTTTTTCTACCATATTAATAGCACTAAATTTGGAGATTCAGTTCTTCAACACTGTAATTAGCTAAGGTAGGAAATGAGTTGTCTGTGAACTTGACATTAAACTAGCTACTTTTTATGTCACTTTGCATTTGTGTTCACAGGTACATAAATAATGACCTCAGCATCCTAAAATGTCAAAATTATATGAAGAGTAAATACATGGGAAAAAGCAGCTTTCAAGTATAGCTTGGGGAAATCATATCTTAAGATTGGAGAGTAACACAAGATCACAATTATTTCACATTTTACAGTTATTTTGTTAAGATTATTATAAAAAATCAGTGTATTTGGAGCAAAGAGACTTCACATAGTATTGGGAGAAAATGTTAACACAATGAGAACTAAATGAGCCTGAGAATGGTGATGGCGAACTCAGCAGATCCACGCAAGTCCATCACTTTCATTGTATTTCATTCCACGTGCATCCATTAAAAATGGCCCCAAGGAAAAATAAAGGCTATCTAAAAAGTCCCCCATGTTAGAAATATAGCAGGAAATCAGCATATCATCACATCTATACTAACAATGCTTTAAATGACCGCTGCTTATGACTCTTTAAAGCACGGATTTCCATGCCGATCCTGTATTAACTTCTGACCCATGGACTTCCCAGCAGAAGAGTTCATTAAAATTTTTCACAGATGTTAAAAATAGAGTCTCATGAAGTCAAATGTCAAAGAATTGTCTTAAAATACTGGGATTCTTAGCAATCTTTTAACGAGATCTGATTCACTTGAGGATCCCAAGAACAGAGATTATCTGAGATTCTGGGACCCAAGGAGTCATCACAAGGTCCTGCCCTGCGCACCGGGTGGAGGACAACTTCACTAGGGATGTAGGCTGAGCACTGGTGAGGAAGCAAGTGGAGCAGATGGCAGAGGCTGGAGAGGGGACGAGTGGCAGGACAGGGAGTTGGGGGACTGAAGACTGTGATACCTTTGATGTCAGCCCCGTGACCCCATTTTGAGACTTTAGCTCTAGATATGGGAAACTAATGCCTCCTGTACTGGCCATCAGATTGGTGGTCATTGTGACAGCAGCAAATCTATACAGAAAGTGGATAAAATTGGGGCACCTTTCAAAGTTATCCTGATGATAGATAGATAGATAGATGCCTGTCTGTCTATACATATATCTATAAATATTGACCCTAGGGTCTTCAAATGCAAGCATCATATGATGAACAAGTAGATATAGATTTAATAGTTTATACATAAAGTGTTTATACATGCAGGGACATAAATCCTCTCTCAAAACACACTGGTATTAGCTGTTTTCTAGGCCTTGACAGAGAGGGCCTCGTTGTCTGCAAAGATTCAGCACCCCTCACCACTGCACAATGTGTGGGGGTCACTGTTAAACAGTTTCAAAACAGCCAACTGCAGGGGGGTAAGGGTGGTGTGAGGCTGTTAGGGGTGCAGATTTGGAGGGTGCAGCTCTGAGGGGTATGCTACTGGGGGTGCACTTTTGGGGGGTGTGGTTCTAGGGGTTTCCCCCACATGAGCCGAGAGGGGAAAGGGGATGTGATCCATCTAATTCAGTGCTTTTCTTCACTCTTCCCGAGGACCGCGGACACCTGGTCAGGGTCACCTGTGCTCAGGTGCGATGCCCTCAGCATGGCCCCCTCTGCACTCCATCTGTGTCCCAACACTGGGCTCTCAGCCTGGTCTGGTCACTAGTGTTCCTTTGGGGCCACATCCATGCAGTGCTACCTTCTGCTTCCAGTCCTCTCTCACCGGGAAGTGCAAAGTTTTCTCAAACAGGATAGAGCTGAGCTGAGCTGATGTCTCCCCAAGAGCCTTGACAAGGAACCCCTGCTTTACATACCCCTTAACTGGTGTCTTGAGACACTCTGCAGGGGATGCCTCCGGGGCATCTGACCACTGACCTCTGACCTACCTGTAGGGATAAATGACTGTGTCCCCAGCTGCTTACCAAGATGGGGGTCACTAGGAATCCTTGTGCAGGATCTATCTGGGCCAGCTCCATTTGCAGCCGTACCCAGAACTGGACCCCGATCCTGCCCCAGAGTCTGACCCGTTGCACAGCCAGAGTACGTCTTGGGCCATGCAGACACAGTAGACCCACATTCGACTATGCAACTGCCCAGACCTCGCGCACAGCGAGTGGCCCACCTCATTGCTCCCACCACAAGGCCACAGCACTGGGCAACTGTCCCTGGCTACAGCTCAGTCCAGCACTGAGAAGAGATTTTATGACATAAAAGAAAAAACTGCCTCCTATGTTAAATATGCATAAATCCAGAGACCCACTGACTTGTTTTCACAGCCTTGGGCAGGTGGTCTTATTTGCTTAGCTATCTGACACTGGGCCTGAAACTCTCAGGTGTGGTGGGAACACATTCCCTGGGTTCTGGAGACTGACTGGGAAGGACTCACTAAGGCATGGCTCAGGGTTGGGTGGGGAGTACCGAGGGTGACTCTCCTCTCCTAGGTGGCCCCACAAGTGAACACCTGAAAATGATGATTGTTTAAAAAGAAAAGCGAAAGCCACCTGCACTCAGTTTCCAATCACAGATTATATCATTGATCAGGGCCTATGAGATGCCGGTGGAAGTGATTCGAGACAGGTAAGACATATGACCTGAGAATTGATTGCAGTGTAGCTCCTTCTGGTGTTTCTCTGGTGTTTCTTTTTAGGGTATATTCAGAGGCCAGCTCAGAACAGAGGTCTTCTCGTGTGAGTGTTGGTAAAATGATAGTGAGTTCATATGCACATCGTAGCTTGAAGAGGCCATCTGTTCTTATGGATGGTATTATGGTAGCATTTTCGCAGAGCTCTGAAGATAACATTTAAGAGAGAAATTTTAAAACAGCCATAAAAATTAATTGATTTTTTACTGCTTATCTGAGTTCATTGCCTATTGGCACTGGAGTGCATGTTATGCTGTATTACCATTTTTTCATCTTTTCACTTTTTTTTTGTGGCACTACGAGACTACTATATTATGAAAATAAGAAGGTTGTCCTGTGTAAAGATCATTTTTTATATTTTTTTTTATAAATGACAAGACTATGTCTTAAATAATCCCCCTACATTAATATGATCACTATAAAGAATTATCTAAATCATATTGCAACTAACATTATTTTTGTGGTATTTATAAAATGACAGATTATAGTTTTACAAATGTAACTGATGGTAAAGACACAGCTGCACTGGTAAATCCGATTTGTTCCAGTACAATTTTATTTATTAGCTTCATATTTCAATATACTATTATTTGCATTTGCATAAATGCATGGAAAGCTAAAAATGATGCTTGAGGTTGTGCATGAAGGCTCTTTACTTCGGCCCTTTGGTCAGGCCAATGTAGATCTGATGAGGTCCCCTTTCTTCCATTCCTTCTTTTTACAGTCAGGAGGATTTTTGATATTTGAGAACTTTTGCTATTCAAGGTGAATTTCAGTAGCTTTTGTTCTATCTCTTTAAAAAATGTCATTGGGATTTTTATTGGGATTGCATTGAATCTATAGATTGCTTTTGGTAGAATAGCCATTTTGATAATGTTGATTCTTCGAGTCCATGAACAGGGGATGTCTTTGCATTTTTTGTCTTCTCCCATTTCTTTTAAAAATGGTTTATGGTTTTCTCTGTATAGATTCTTCATTTCTTTTGTCAGGTTTATTCTCAGGTATTTAAGTTTCAGTGATATAATGGTAAATGGAGGTTGTTTTTTTTCTTTAATTTCTTATTCTGATTGATTTTTTTGCATATAAGAAAGCACAGTATCCAGCTACCTTACTGAACTGGTTTATTATTTCAATAACTTTCCCGTGGAATTTTATTTTGGGGGGGAGTGTTTCTACATAGAGCATCATGTCATCTGCATATAATGAGTTTCATTTCTTCTTTCCCTTTATGTATTCCTTTTATATCTCTTTCTTGCCTTATTGCCCTAGATAGGACTTTCAGTACTATGATGAAAAGTAGTGGTGAGATTGAACTTCTCTGTCTGATTCCAGATATTAATTGAAATGATTTCAGTCTTACCCATACAGGATGATGCTTGCTATAGGTTTATCATAAATGACTTTTATTATGTTGAGATATGTTCCTTTTATTCCTTTTTTTCCCCAAGGGCTTTCATAATGAATGGATGCTGCACTTTATTGAATGTTTTTTTTTCTGCATCTATTGATATGATCATATGTTTTTTTTGTTTTGTTTTGTTTGTTTGTTTGTTTTTCTCTTCGTTGATGTGATGGGCTATGTTGATTTTCAGATGTTAAACCATCCCTGTTCCCCTGGGACAAATCCCACTGAGTCATGTTGGATAATATTTTTTTATGCATTGTTGGATTCAGAAACACATCTGATCCCTAATAATAAGCATAGATTGAAGGCAAAGCATTGGAAAACAATTCTACAAGGGAATTCTCACCCCCAAAAAGGCATGGGTCACCATTCTTATATCAGCAAAGCAGACTTCAAATTAAAAAAAAAAAAGTGACAAAGGATAAAGAAGTTCACTACCTAATGCTTAAGGTGTCAATCCACCAAAAAGATATAACAGTCATCAACATATATTCACCAACAAGGGAGCACCAAAATTCATAAGACAAGTATTAGCAGAACTGAAAACAAATATTGGTGAAAATGCATACAGGGTCGAAGATTTTAATACTCCACTCTCACCAAAGAACAGATCAACAAAACAGAAACTACAACTACACAAGAACACAAAAGCTTTAAAGGAAGACATAGACCAAATGGACCTAATAGATATCTACAGGACTCTGCATCCCTGAGGAAAATAATACACTTTTTTTTTCAAGTGCACATGCATCATTCTCTAAAATTGATCATATATTAGGTCACAAGGCAAATTTGAATAAATACACAAAGGTTAAAATAATACCAAATTTTTTCTCTGATCATAAAGGCATCAAACTATAAATCAACAATGAAAAGAAAATAAGGAGAGTATACACTACATGGAGATTGAAGAACAGGTATTTGGAAGACCACTGGATAAAAGGAAATTAAAAAATAAACTAAAACATTCATGGAGACAAATGACTAAGATGACACAAAATTCCAAAATGTGTGGGACTCAGTAAAAGTAGTATTAAGAGGAAAGTTCATAGCAATACAGACCTAAATAAAAAGGATTCAACAACCCAAAGAAATAATATAATCTCCCAACTCAAGGACTAGAAAAATAGCAATAAAAAAATCCAAAACCCAGCAGAAGACGGGAAATAATAAAAATAGAAACAGAGATAAATGGAATAGAAACCACTGAGAAGATAAGCACAACCAAAAGCTGATTCTCTGACAAAGTAAAATAAAATTTATAAACACTTAATAAGAGTCACAAAGGAGACAGAAAAATAAACAGGATCATAAATGAAAATGAAGATATTACAACAGACACAGCAGAAATCCAAAAGATAATTAGAAACTACTGTGAACATGTATATGCAAACAAATACAACAACCTGGAAAAGATGGACATATTCCTCAAACAAGACAGCCATCCAAAATTGAACAAAGAAGAAAAAGAAATAGAGAACCTAAGCAGGTCAGTCACAGGCAGTAAAATTGAGACGGTCAGCAGAACTCTCCCTAAAAACAAGAACCCAGGTCCAGATGGTTTCATAAATGAATTCTACCAAGCATTCGAAGAGGGAATGACACCCGTACTGTTAAAACTCTTCCAAAATATTGAGAAAAAAGGAAAACTAACAAGTACATTCTATGAAGCAAACATTACACTAATTCTAAAACCAAAGATAGTGTAAAGAAAGAACACTATAGACCAATCTCCCTAATGAACACAAATACTGTAAATTTTCATGAAAGCATCATATTAACTCATGAATGTATGTTCATAATATCAAAAAAATTATTTTTACTGTGTAGAGAATGATGTCCATATTCACAAACGAACTACATTTGACAGGTGAGGCTCAATTTGATTTACAATATTATTTAAATAAACTCAAGTACTTTATACCTAGCTTTCAGCCCTCCATGTCCAGATTTCTGTCCTGAATTTATTGACTGTATCTATTTATAATCTTTCTCTGCTCTCACAAATGTTGGGCACTGCCTGCTGTGAGAAGCATTCTTTATTCAGGGCTCATTTTGTGGAAGTAAGGGTTAATGGCAGCTGGCAGGACTCCCTGCGGTAACCTGGGTCACTGATATTTTACAGATCTGTGATTTCTTTACCCCGGAGAGCCTTAAATTACATCCCTGAATACACACACTCTCACATGCATGCTCAGACACACACACTAATATTCCACCTCATTCAAGACTTATGCTAAAGAGAAAAAAACATCTAGTGAAAGATGGGAAATTAAAATATAAAGGAACAGAGTAAAGAGAAGACATAACCATTTTGATAACTATTTATATGCTAGATTTTCTAGGACTTTCTCCTCTAGCCATAGTTTAATTTATGAAAAGATTTATTCTTCAAGAGGAAATGTAATTGCAGGGCAATTTCTCCTCATTGAAAGATATTTTAATCCATAACCCTCAAGCTCTATTATCATAATCATCATAGTCAAAGTAAACTGCTTCATACATGCTTATATTTCTAACAATACTCTGTGGTTATTAGAAATTTGCCCCCATGCACACTATGTCAGAGCTGAAGTTAATGGAACATGAAACTTTATTTTTTTAACCTGTTTTGTAATACCTAAAAGTTAATATAAAGCTATTTGCTCTATTTATGCTCCTTTGAGTATATAAGCAAATATTCACACTAAATAAGTACAGGTACATGTGAATTAAAATGAATAAAACTTCATTCCACATAGAGCTGTAGGCACAGGGAGAAATCCAATTGCAATTCCACATTAAAAAAAAAATTAGTTTCTGTTCCTCATATTTAGTGTTTTCCTATTCCTAACATTCAAGGGGGAAAATGAAATTTTCTCTTTTAATTAAAAAAAAGAAACAACTGATTACAATGTTCAGTTGAATTTCCATATTAAATGTGTGGCAAATACCTTTCTCTATGATTAAAATAATGTTACAGTTCTTTAATTTTATGATTAAACATGGTAATGGCAGATCATGATATAGCTTGAAATTATACCTCTTCACTAGTCTTTCCTTTTGGGGGAGACATTCATTTTGTCTTTTCATAACTCAGTAACCTATATGACAACAACTTTGCATAGAGGTGAGTATAATTATAAATTTATAGGAGGAATTTCTAAACCTATAAATGTGAAATGTCACAGTTTCTGATAACTACCACACATGGTCATGTTTTTGCGTCGCTCTTGATATAATTTTATCAATATATTTTATAGTTTAGAATTTGACAGTATTTGAATTGCTAAAATCATCTTTATTTTCATTCCTATCATCTTTATTTACTGAATAATTTGTTTGCATTTGAAAGGGTTTGTTCCTCTTTCCACAGCTATCAGTATTATTGATGTCTTGGAGCAAGACTTGATGTTGGGGAAAAATACTTTTACAATATTGCTATCAATCATTATGCCAGATTTATACATCATATTTATTTCATTTATAAAACTATAGTAGCAGTTTTAGGTTATTTCTTATTGCTCTTAAGTCACTAAAGCAACTATTTTTTGTACAGACTAGAATTTCATGAATTTGATAATAGCCCTGTATAAAGGGAAATAAAAACAACTGCACAGTCTTACCAGATAATTTCTTTGACTTATCATTATAAAATCTAATTAGAATGAAGTTGCTACAAATTAAAAGATTAGTAGTAGCACAAGTTATAGCATGAAAGAGTATATCACTAATTGAATGTGAATTGGACCATATATTCCAATTACTATCTTTCATACTGTATAGGAAATACTGGTGAGTTATGAAGTATAGCATTAAAACTTCATTAAATCTGACCTAAAATCTATTAAAAGATAAATATTCAAGAATTTGTCTTAGTCTCACCAAGTATCACATAGTTTTTTATATTTTTAATCTGGTTTAATTCCTCAAGCAGGGAATTTTAATAAACTTAGACATGTCTTAGATATGAGTTTTTAATTTTGCATCATTCTTACATGAAAGTATTCACTGTTTAATTATAATTACAAAATTAAAGATATATATTATGTATAATAATCCTGTGCAATTTAAAATGCATACATAGAGTAAAATCATATTAATAGCCCCTAAGTTTAATAAGTCAATTACTGTGGATTAGATTGCAGGCATCTTTGAAAATTTTAATTGAATATGTATGTGTGTCCACCATTATGTCCAAAATGAGACTTATGTATCAACATGGCTTGTTGACTACAGTACTATGTGAAAGGATGTGAACATTAATCTTTCAGGACGCATTCTGAACAAGAGTGGGGGTGAACACAGGGCCTTGGTACCCCAGCTACTCTTGGACTTCATCAAAGCAAACTTTAGAGTAACGTACATCTCCATGAATAGTGTCTCACTGTCAGTCTTACTGCTTTGGAAATGTTTGTTTCCAGTGTTGCAGTAACATATTCATATCACTGAATGAGAAACATCAGGAAACTGCTTCAGAACTATGAGCCTTAACGCCTCTGCTGTTTATAGTATAAGGAAAGACCTTCCTCTCCATAATGTGAAAAGCTGGCGTGCAAAATTATTTTCTCTCATTGGCTACATAGGTAATGTTTACTGTAACTAAATAAGGTAATTTCAAAAGAAAAAAAAACAGCAAAGTTTGTGCAATGGTAGTCAATTTTCCATAGATCACATAAAATGTGGAGTTGGAGAGAGTCCAAAAAATATGATTGTATCTCTTTATTAATAGCACATTTATAGTTTAACCTTATAAGTTATTTTTAAAAGTTCAACACTATGATTTCTTTTAAGGATACTTCATTTTACCAAATCTTGCTGTGTCTGTCTACTCAGTTTCAATATGTGCCAATAAAAGTAATAACTGGAAATATTATACTTGGAGATTCTAATAATGACAGCAGCTAGCCAATACATATCTTGGAAAAATAAAATTTGTCACAGATATTCACAGTACATTTTGTCCCTCAAGCTAAATTTTTTTAATATTTTGAGATACCTCTTTTATTAAAATAGAAAATGAAAAAATATTTGAGGAGTTATTGAAATGACAAAAATGCTATTTTTAAATTGAATGGCTTTATTATTTGCAAGAGATATTACTTTTTCAAATGAAGCTGTGAGCACATTAGCAGTGGTTTAATCACATGGTTTGGAGACCAAGATGAAGATATGCTTTACAAGAGAGGCTGATTTTATATATAATATAATAATGTAATGTAATGTAATATAATATAATACAATGCAATATATTTATTATTTTATAGTATTGTATCATATAATGTATCATATCATATTATATTATATATACCTACAGCCATACACACCTGCATATCCAATAGATCACTTTTTTTCTCGCTCTACATTTTTAATTCCTCTTAAGTATTGACTCAGATTATTCCTCATCTTTTAATTCCTCATATAAGAAGTTAAACATCAAGGACAGAAAACAATGCTGAATATTCAGAGGTCTCATGTGTTTGTAGGTTCTAGCAGGAAAAGAGGCTTCAGGAGACTCTAAACTCAAGTAACACCCATCTCCTTCTTCCCAGAAGGGGGGTAAGGTTAGTCAGGAGAAAAACAGGAAAGAGAAAGGAAAAGTCAGGAGAGGCAACATTACCCTATGCTTTAAATCCTGTAGAGGACAAGCCATCCTATTTTCATGCTGATCTTGGCAGTGGTGGTGTCAACATTGACTCTCTGGTCAAGGTAATTTGTCCTGATAGTTTCTGTCAGTGCAATCCACTAACTCAAGAAAAATTAAAACTTTGGATATTTGGTTTTCAAATATCTACCATACTATGAAGACAATGCAGCTAAGCATCTGGTCAAGAATCATTCATAATGCAATAGACAGAGGGAAAGAATATGAAATACAGAGGAGGGAAGCAGACAGATGGGAAGAGAGATGCTGCCTCCGGGTCCCCAAGACTTTGCTCTTGTCACTGGAATGACTGTACATAGTATGAGTGAATGCATCTCTTGGTTGTCTTTTAATTCCTGTTACCCTGCTATGTCCTGGGAAGAGCAACCACAGATGCTGTCCACCAGGGACCACACTACCCAGAATAGGAGAGCTTCTCCTGATACCCTGACATTCCTGGGTTAACGTCCCACCTTTGGTCAATTGATGGACAAACCAAGTGCTACCCCCTGCCTTGGACCAAACCCTAAGAGAAATGGCGTGTGATGTCCTTGCTCTCCTTCCTTTCCCGATGGATGAGCTTAAATACAAGAAACGCTCCAGGGAGAGGGTGCATAGACCCCACAGCATGGACGGCAGTTTCGAGAGGAGATGGTTCCTTCTCTGTCAGACCCAAACTGAGCCTTTCACAGGACCTGCAGCTTTTGTAGCTTAGATGAACACAATTGCCATGCTAGCACTTATGAGTAGTTCTGCAAGGAGTAAAAAATTACTTCTGACTTCTGCCATCGTGGCCTTGTCCTTGGGAAGAGACTTCTCAAGCTTTTTTAATCTTTAATAATTTTTTGAGAACCATTCATGACCTAAAGATCAATGTAATTATCCCATGTGTTTTTGACAATAGTGTTCATATTTTCTGTATTCCAATTTAAAGTCTCTTTTTTAATATATGACTCTCCCCTGGACAATTTTAAATTCCCCAAAGTGAGGATCTTCTTTCTTTTTAATGAGGGTGACATTGGCTTGTGACACTGTGTAGGATTCACAGCTATGGGGATCCACCTTGCAGGTGTCTAATACACATCACACTCGCCATGCCAAGGCTCCCATAGCCTTAACCACACACCATCGGGTCCCTATATCCCCCACTCTGGTAGCCCCAGTTCATAACTAGATTTCTAGGGTCTATTTTCAGTTGGTGCTGCCTGGGTTTTCACTTTGTTTCTTCATATTCCACTTTTGAGTGAAATGATCCAGTGCTGTTTTTCTCTTCTACTTACTTCCCTTGGCATCTCTTCCAGGTCTACCATGTTGTTGCAAATGACAAGAGCTCATTTCTATAGCCAAGTAATATTGTATTATATATAGACTACACCTCCTTAATCTACATCTCTTTCCCTGGGCACTTAAGTTGTTTCTATAATTTGGCTACACTGAATAAAGCTATAACATACATAGAAATTCATCTACTTTTTGAGTTACTATTCTTGATCAGAAATGAATACTTAAAATCCAATGACAATCTTTGACCAAAAAATAAATTTGTCTTGTTGTTCTCCATCTGTACCCACCCTGAAGGTTGATAAGAAGTACCTGATGAGAGTATTTTAGTATCACCTCAATTAACAATAATAAAAAAAAGGAACATTGGAAATGAAAGTCTAAAGATAAAGGAAGACTTTAAAATTTATATTGCTAAACTTTTCAGTTGTCCATGTATATTTATTTTCCACTTACAAAATGCTTAGTAGTTTGGGACAACAGTCTATTGTGGAAATGTAGCTTATAAACTTGGAAATGATATGTTTAATAAGGTTGTTTGTTTTATGTGAGCTTACTATAGGTAAACCAGCATCTGAATGAATAATTTGCTCAGTTTCTTTGTTTCTAAGTGAAATCATGACAAAATGGAATCTGACATATATATATCATACATATGTCTGACATATATATATGTCATATACATATATATATATATGGGAGTTCATAATTGGAGGGGAGAAGACAGTAAAGAAGACTAAAAAGAACTAAGTGTTTCTCTTCTACTTATAAAATCTGAATAGAACAAATTATGTCCATATTCATATTAACCAGAAAAAAAATGAAGAGAGCAAATAAATGCCATAGCAGATATTCATCAATATATGTAACAGCTAAGTGTTGCAATATTAATTACTAAAACAATGCAATTATAAGTATCAGAAGAAGGGTTAATGAAAACAACATAATTTTCATAGAAACTTCTATTTAGTATTTCACAGTGTATACAACTATAAAACTATGAACTATATAAACTATACTCAAGTCTGTACTATCAGTACCTATCAGTTTCAGAAATCTCTAAGAGATAACGTGAGAAAAGTTCATCTTTGAATAGAAAAAAAAAGAGAAGATTCTTTTGTTTGAAAAACTCAGAAAGAAAATAGTTTAGCATTTGGTCTCCAGGTCATGACAATGGAGGACTATTCTCAGCAAAGCTTAATTAGTGACATGGCACATTATGATATATTATGAAGACAGGTCAGAGCATAATTGGCAATTCCAGAACATTCAAAGAGTGAATGGAATATAACCCAGGGCTTCCTTTCTTTCTTCCTTTTGTGGCAACAGATTTTAAGATCCTGAATGTTATAACCTCAGAATAAATGATGGGGCATTGCTGGAGTTCACCGTTACACCAGCGATGTCTTTTAGACAGAAAGGGCCACATTCCAGGAACCATGAGTGACTTCCGTCCAGGCGTGCATTCCAGCTGGGAGAATAGCTAAATCTCATACTCTGCTGTTTTTTAAAGTCGAGTTCAACTCAGAATCAAGTTTTCCAAAAGCCAATTATCCCTCTGACACCAGGAAGCCAAGATATTGCATTCTTTTATGACAAGATAGCTGTGTGAGGTTTATGGGCTCTTCAAGATGTAGAGAAGCATCCAGGAGCTTTTCAATGAGGCAATTGAGGCCAATATTGCCTCTTGCAGAAACAAAAAAAAAGTCAGAAAGAAAAGAAGGTTGTGTTATTTTTAGTGCATCTTAACCAGTCAGGTTGCCACTGTCTGTTTTCTGGCCACCTGTCTTTCTTTTGCAAACCGTCCAAGGTCAACCCAGCTCTCTTCTCCCTCCCCCTCAACTCCCCCCTCCCTCTTCCTCTTCTTCCTGTGGCACTCCTATTTAAAGGGCTTCCTTTAAATAAATGGCTTTTAATTTTTTAACTTAAGGCAGGCAAAGACAAGCCTGGATATATATGTTTATTATCTTTATTTTGGGGAAAAGAAGAACGTGCAAAATGTACTTCAAAGATTCTGTTGGAACTGCCACACTAGTTTCAGTCCTTGAAGGGCTTTTACTAAGGAGTTATCCTTTTTATTTAATGATGTCAAAAAAAAATCTAAAGTTCTTAGTGTATCACTGAGAGTATTACTTGGAGGGGGGAGGAAATTAGTGTTGTTTGAAATATTTGCTCTCATACAAGGACACACAGCAGAGATGCGACAATTAACGGCAAGATGAGTGTAAATAGCAACAGGGCAGAACATCTGGGCAGACACAGACAGAATTGAAAATGAGCATATAAAATCACCCTTGCACAGTCACAAACAATGACCCTTGCATTGCAACTATGGCCTGAATCCACTATGTGCTCTCCCATTGTCTTTTCTTGTTCTTTAAGAGAATAACCAAATTAACACAGTTGTTATTAGTTTCTGTTTCTCCAGCAAAGAACTAAGTTTAAATCTTAATGTTTTCAATTTAATCTATGCCATTTTTTTCTTGTCAATAACTGCTTTTTAAAATTTAATAGTGACCAGCCTAAACTTGAATGATTCTAACGTTGATTTTGCTCAAGGGTTTTGTAAATGTTCTCCCTTCTTCTGCCATTAATGGCTTAATGAAGTAGAGACTGAGCCAAACACTTGGTGGCAAAATTTCACTGACATTCCACCAAACCCAAGGAAAGTGCTTTTCACATGCATTTCAAATACTCAGTCATCAACAATCGTACATGCAAGCCTTACTTTTCTTTCTCCTCTCTATGTGTTGTCTGTTCTTAACAACAATTCCAAGTGGTTATTTATTGATCTATTCAGGTAGGTACTGGTTGCAAACTAATAGAAAAATTCCATCAAAATAACAATATTTTTCCTTTATTACAAAAGAGGTAGCTACTTAGAACATCAATTTATTAAAAGCCTGCTAGAAAACAGGTATAAATAATACAATGCCAGAAAATGTATTAAGACTGGCTAGTTTTTATTCAGATAATATTCACTGTATTTTTTTTAATTTATGATATGATATTATATACTTTTTTTTTTTTTTACAATGTAGGATTTCTCCCTTCAAGTGTGATCAGCATAGTTTCCCCACTGCCAAATGACCCATGGTGCTTGACCTCAGACACAATGCTCTCCCCCACTTTCCCTTCCCCTATTTTCCTTTCCCCCTCCACCCTTCTATATGCTTCAAATCTGCTTTCAAGGATTGCTCCAAAGTTTGCCTTTGTCTGTTCCATATCTACTCCACATAAACAGATCATTTCACTGTAATTTTGACACAATTCAAGTAATAAGGTTATTTCTAGTTGCGTGATATATAATCTAAACAATAGATGATTTCCAACCTTGTATCATGCTGATTATAGAAAAGACAATCAAATAACCATAAATGAAAAATGGGGTCAGGCCAGGCATGGTGGTGCATGCCCATAAGCAACAGCCTAGGAAGCCACAGCGGCAACCAGGTATCGTAGTTCAAGTCCTGCTGGGGCAATGTAGTGAGACCTAGATCCAATCAATCAATCAATCAATCAATAAATAAATAAATAAATAAATAAATAAGCAAATAAGTAAGTAAACAAACAAACAAACGAATAAATAAATAAATAAATAAATGAATGAATGAATGAATGAATGAATGAATGAATGAATGAATGAATAGCTGGGTGTGGTGGCATGCACGTGTAATCCCAGGTAACTGGGAAGCTGAGGGTGAGGATTGCTTGAGTCTGTGTTACCCCAGGCAACGTGAGCCTGTAGTTCCATGGACAAAAATAGTGAGACTTAGTCTCAAAAAAAAAAAAGAAAAAGAAAACAAAAAAAAGGAAAAAAATAAGAAAAAGGGAATCAATTTCCAAATTACCAAGTGACAAGACAAATTCATTAAGTATAATGTGTTGTGTAGAGAAGCATGCACAAAAATAAATAAATAAATAGATAGATAGATAGATAGATAGATAAATGGATAAATAAATAAATATAGCAAGTTAAATGGTTACAATGACAAGAAATAAAAAATGTGTCAAATCAAACAATTTTGGGGACCCTCTAATAACAGAATGGAAATGTTAGATTGGTGAACTATGGGTTCAAAATATTATTGGAATGCTAGGAAAATATTTTCAAACAAAAACTTGTAAAACCACATGCATTCTGTGAAATTGCAATGGTAGTAGGTCATTAGCTATGTGATAGCCTTCTGACCATAGAATTATTAACATTCATCTCATTTTCACTTAAGATTTAAAAATTCATTAGAAAAATAAAATAGAATCACGTTTTAAGTTTGCACCTGAGTCCTTAATGACCATGCTGTCTCCTGTCACAAATCCCTAAGAAGAAATTGGAAAATGCTAACTTCAGTCTTTTCCCTCCCTCCCTTCTTTGTCCTGGTTGGTGGAACTGATGCCTCGCCCTCCTCATGAGGTTGCAGGAACCGCAGGGCACCTCTCTCCCCTCAGCTGATACCAGTTTTCTGGACATTTCAAGTCATACAACTTAGTCATTAAATATTCAACCCCAGTAAATAGTCAGAGTTCCTCACTTTGTTAAAAAAGAACATCTTTCCATGGCTCAGACACCTTGGACAGTAGAAGCCTCCTCAACATTAGAAGGTCTTCAATGTCTCTCCCTGAACCAGGCATCCTTTCACCCTCAGATCCAGCAACGAGGGGCAGGTGGAAGGGGAAGCACAGTAACAACTCTCCTGGTTGTTTCTGTGTCTGGCCAGCTTGATGAGGAGGACAACTGATTCTCTAATGTGATGTTCCTCAGGAGCCGCTGAGAAACCCCCCATCTGGCCACCAAGTACACGCTTCCCAACCCTTGGACTATAAATGCGGGAGCTAAGCTTCCTTCTGCCGAGCTCTCCTCATTCTTCTTATCTTGTTGATGGTCATGTGGGGCTTCCTCCTGCCTGCATGGATTTGCAGTCTGGAATTTAGGCTGCACACTTGGTATCTTGACTTAGAGATTTCCTGATTTATAGGGCAGTCTATGTTCCTTCCCAAAGCCTAGAGAAAAAAGCTCAGTACAATTACTAAGATGTCTTGAAGTAAAGGGGACTCCACCCTAATCTCCCCTGTGATGGTGAAGGTGGGCTCACAGCATGTGCTGGTGACAATGGTGATAAGATCCTCTCAATCCTATCTCCTCTCTCTCTCAGGCACTGCAGGGACTTTACATGGACTAGAGATTGTTGGATGTTCCATTGACTCTGACTGGATTCCTGGAAGTCCCCCTTGCAAGTTTTGAAAGGCAATTTAGAATTTGTCTAAACTATGAAAGGTTAATGGACAGTCCCCATTTTGAATTTTAGGCAGAAAAAAAAAATGATACAGCATCCTTCTCACAACCTAGCACTCAGCTGACATCCTCCTAATTACATACTTACTGTCTTATATTATCTTGCACTCGATGGGGTTGCAGAAATCAATGAAAGAATAAGATCTTGGCATAAAGACAGTCTAATAAGAGATTGTCTCAACATTTTTAAAGGGGATAACATTTAATGTAGTAAAAATGATTAAAAGTGCAAGGGTACAATAAACATCCCAGTTCAGGTGTTCTTTCGGATTAGAGTTTTTGTAACCTTTGGGTAGATTCCAGGAAGTGGGATTTCTGGGTCAAATGGTATTTTCACTTATCACAGCATATTTACTAAGGCCAGGGTATGGGAACAACCCAATTGCCAGAAAATACACAAATTGATTAGAAAGCTGTGGTATTTATACAAAAAGGACTGGAATATTATTCATCAATCAAAAAATACAAACTTATGTCATTTGTGGCTACATGATTGGAGCTAGGAAGAATCATGTTAGCAGAATAAACCAGTCAGAAAAGGAGAAACACTGATGGTCTCTCTTATATGAAGGATATAGGGAAAACAAACAAACAAGAAAAATTTATAACTGCCAACAGAACTGGAGCATAGAGCAACAGAGGGATGGGGGAAATAGGGCAAGGCAAAAAGACAAGAGGTTGAGCTGGTGGTGCACAGGTGATAAGGTGCAGTAGACAGTGATGTAAAATAAAATAAATTAGAAAAAAAAAGGTGTGAATGCACCTTGAGGCTGTAGGGAAAAACGATGCATGTCTGGGGAGTCATTTGACCTCTAAATGGATGCAGTGCATGGGATGCCAAAACTGAAGATACTCTAAAATGGAGAGTCACAAGACACTCGCTCAACTATAGTGAAAAATTTGGTAAAAATTAATGCTGTGTGTGTGGGGTGGGGAATGGAGGGTGTGTGTGTTTCTGGAATAGAGACACAATTTTAAGACATCTTACACTAAGTCCGTGTATACAGGTATGGAGTCTAAAACTGTCTCTAGGAAGGTCAATGGTTCTGCTCTTCTCTGTAACAAAGTCACTCTTCCCTGGAGTAAGAACCAATTTCTTGAAATGTTCTAGGATTCATTTACTTCTTCACCACTAGACCCCTGAAAACTGACCTCTAATCTCTGACATTACAGTTCCCTCTAGACAGGTCACAATACCTTTGGTATCTTCACCACTCAACCACAGCAAAAGCATTTAAAAAGAAAATTCATTCACTTCACCTAAACTGTATTTATACTTTTAGCACCAACAAAAGCTGTAGACTTTAGTCAAGGTTAACAGATAAGAACACTGTAATGGAATGTTCGACTGCAGAACCAAAGAGCTCACACTCATTTTGATTGTTTGGCTGCAACTTTTCTTTTTGGTCCGAAAGAACAAGACACTGTGAATGTCAAAATGGAGATGTTTGTGGGGCACGAGCACAACATTGAAGGTGATGTCTCCTTGCCGCACGATAGAAACAACTGTCTCCTTACTCAGGAGCAAAGCAAATAGGATCTGACTTTGAATTTTTATACCTGATTGTCTATAAAAATAATTGTTGTGGAAAATTGTGTTTATAGTTAAGAAAAGTCACAAGGCATTTCCGATTTCACCGTATTGTCCTCAGAGATGGAAATGAATGCCTTTTCATAATCAACTCCCCTGTGTTTCATTTGTGAGGTTAAATTTACATTTACATCAAGTGAAAGTAGCAGATAGACTAGATTTTAATTTTAGAAAGCAACATCTTAAAAACCACTCTTCCAGCGGGTTTGAAATCAGCAGAACACAGAGTTCTTCATTAACCTTTCTCTTGCAGAATGATATATGTCTAGTCATGTAATTTTTTATATATTTATTTACTCTGTAAACTTCAGATTACTCAGTGCATGTATAATCTTTGAAAACATCAACTCTGTGAAACCCAATACTATTTTTGGCATGACAATAATAGACAATATTTTATCTTAGTTTAATGATAGAGTAAACTTTCTCTAAGATGCATCATGATTATATAATGATTAAGATAACTGAGAAAAAAACTTTGAAATTTTAATGTAGGACAAAATGTTGATGTTTAATTTTTCCATAATTACGATTAAGATGTGACAAAAAGGTGACTGACAGTGAAAATACACAGAAAAAATAAAATGGCATGCTAGTAACAGCCCTGGCTGCAGTTTACTATGGACTGTATGTAAGCTGAAAACCTTCCAGGGCATATTCACGAGGCATTATATACATGGATGAGCAAATGTCGATGACCCTGTTGTATTTTCTTAAAGGAAAACCATGGTATTATGATAAACATCAATTTATATGATTTGTATTATTGAAATATTGACCATTTCCTTGCTGTGACTCTACTGTGACTACTGAAAACGATTCATGGAGAACTGAGAAAACAGAAGGAAATATTGATAATATTGATTTCCTTGTATCAGAACACATCACACTTATCTCACCATATTAATAGTTACCACAGTAATTCTAAATAAATACCATCATAACATGTCGGTTTTCAAAAGATTATAGCTGACTTTTTTCCTTTATTGTTGCCTTGAGATAATTTATAAGTTATAGAGAACCTGAAATAGGGTATTATACCTGTCACTTCTCATCCATAAGGCAAAGACCACGATTCTATAAATCCTTCAGGGGAAATTCAGAGAAGCTTAATTTCAAAACTGACAAATTAACTACATGCAGGCTACACAGACAGTAGGTAAAGAAGTACTTCATCAACCAAAGTTCCACTCACTGCAGCAGAATTTAGTGTTAAAAGCATGCAGGGTACTTTATCTCATAATAAAGGGGTGATGTACAGGAGAGTGCAAGGAGTAAGCCTTAAGCACACACAGAGTATCTGTGAGCCCCCCTTTGCTTCATAATTCCTGCGGGGAGAGCAAACCCGGTGGCATGTGAAGATCACAGACCACTTCCTAGTCACATCTGTCCTCACAGGTAAACAGAACCAAAGATAATTTTCTGAAAAAATAATAAAGTGTACAACTTATACTAGTAAGATAGAAATATATTGTGACTATTTTTGACCTTTGGGATCCTAAAAAGTAAGCTATAAGTTATTGTGGTGGAAAAAGGGGTGTAAGAGGAATAAAGACATGAGAAGATTGAGCTGTGTGGTCTGTAGAATAGAGGCTCTCTGAGAGCAATGCACTGGTTCTCTGGGAAGTGAATATACTCACCTCATGGGAAGACAATGTGACTCCAGCTGGTGAGATGTGTGTCCCATGGAGTGAGACATTATGTAATGAACATACCAGACTCAAGGAAGATGTGCCAACATCCCTCCAAATCTCCTGTGAGTAATATGGGTTGCTCGGTGATGAGGCACCTCGGCAACTCTTCTTTCTCTCTGTGAGGTCACTCCAGGTATTGCTGCTTCATGCTCCAGTGGTTTCCATTCTTCTCTACCCCCCTTGTTTTAATCCAGCATTTGTCAGTAAAGAAAAAGGTGATTCACTCCAAACAGTGAGATGCAGATGAAATTTGAAGATCTACTCTCTTCTTCCCAAAACGTGGAAAGATATGAGTTGAGAAAGGTGAGGTCAAGGCTACCTGTGATTACTGGTAATTGAGACAAAATGTATGTGGTAGAGAGTGGCCACCTGTGGGGAGGTGCAGACAGTCCTCTTGCCCCAAAGATGAAGAAGCCTGGGCAGAAACCATGGCCTGTCCATTGAAAGGTGCTGCTTCTTTATGTAAATTGGCATCTCTGCTTGGCATCTCTAAGATAAAATGGGACTCACTCAGCAGCTCCAAGGATTCTGTGGGCCGCCTGGGAATCTCTGGCCAGTTAGAGCTGCAGTGCCAAGTAAGTGTCCTAGAAACCTGGAAAAACCTACCTGGCTCTCATAATGAGTACGGGATCTGTGGACTATTAAATAGGTCATATTTCCCTGTTAAGTAACTTTAACATGTTAGCAATTTGTTAATATTATCTTTGGGAACTTTTTCCCCATTAAATAAGGTGGATCAGTATACAGATGAGGGAGAAAATGCCAAATAAAGTAACTATCTAGTGAAAAGAAATAGGTCTTCTTAATATCTATGTGCAGGTTGTAAACATTTAAAAGAAATGATGCAAAATCAAAATGAACTTACAAGAGGATTTGACCCTGAGAAAATCCAAACAGAAGGTGAGTAAGTCAATGGTAAGCAAACAGTTGGTATGGTATCTTAATTAACCTATCACACCAAGAAGAGTTTAGGGTATGAGGTTAATTGGGTAGTAGATTGATATGCTATAGGGCTAGAGAGGTATATTTTAATTGTAAAGTGTTTATAATCCAATCCAATGATATACTGCCACAAATGAGGATGAAAATGGATGCATAATAACTGTGGGTAATTCTGTCTTTGAGACACAAAGTTCATGTTCATGTTAGTATTATAATTTCAATGCATGGGAGAGAGACATGGCATTTTATTTAGTTAGTGTTTCCCTTCCACAGAAGGACCAGAGAGTACAAGCTTCTCTGTGCGATGCATCCCTTCTTTGTTCAGGTTGCAACGACTGTGTGCTCAAAGTTGGGTGTCTGAGAAATAGCAGAAATGCATCACTTGCAGTTCTAGGCATGGGCAGTCTGAGAAAAGAATGTGGACATGACTGGAATTCAGGGAGACCTGGCTCCTGGCTTCATTGTTTACCATATTGTCTCACTCCCAAATGGCTGGGAGTAGACAGAATAAAGCAAAATGTCTTGTGGCTCTTATCTATACTCACCCTGTTCATGAGGGCTTCAACTTCATAACTCCATGGACACAAACTGTCTAACAAAGATAGTACTTCTTATTACGTCATATTGAGGGAAGGGTTTTAGCACATACATCTCAGCAGGGTATGGGGCCTTTCAATATCCTCATAACTGTGACTCTAAAAGACAGGATTTATTTTTGAGATACATTGAAAATAATAAAAAAATATAAATATAATTATATTAGTTTAATGCATCTTCTTGACTAAAATATACTGAAAAGTATGCTTCTGCACACTTCCTATTACTCTTACAGTAACTATTCTACTTCTAGGCATCTACCCAAAGTACAGAAAAGCACTAATTAGAAAGAAAATCTGTACTCCTATGTGTATTGTCTTTTACTAGTAAGTTGTATAATATACTCTTCACATCACTGAAAACATTTAAGGATGTTCTTATTACTCTCGCCTATTTTAGGGCTCCTGTAATGGCAGATGAAATAATTGCCTCCCAATACAACAAGATATTTTAAAAGACAAAGCACTCTGATTTTTATTATTATTATTATTATTATTATTATTATTACTATTATTACTATTTGAGACTAGGTCTCGCTAATTTTGCCTGTGAAACCACAGGCTCATGTTGCTAGGAGTACCACGGACTCAAGCAATCCCTATCTGCAGCTTCTCAGGTAGCTAGGATTACAGGTGTGCACTACCACACCCAGCTATATTTTTTTGGAACTAGGTCTCACTATGTGTCTCCAGCGGACTCAAATCGTGATCTCTGACCTCAGCCGTGGTTTCCTAGACTGCCTCTTACAGATATGTGTCACCATGCCCGGCCTTAGAACTCTGAATATTCTTAATTTTAATTTTCTTTTCTGATTATTTTCCCACCACTTGGAAAGCTTTAGACTCAAAACAGAGAGTCAATTATCCCATTTCCAGATATTATTAAAATATCTCTACTCTCTATGAATAAAGTTCAAATTGTAAGTCTTATATACTATATAAAATCAATTAGTAATCATGCATAACTCTATTATCTTTGTATTAATGGAAACATCACCTATCAGAATCCTACCAGTTAAGACATTAAAATTAACATTATTAATATTTCAAATAGTCGCTTAGAGATGAATATTTATAATTTAATAATCTACCACTTTTAGTATCTATAATAAAATGTTTGATCTAATGGATATGGTGTCAGACTATATTAAGCATGATAATTATGTTTGATTTTCTAATTGGAAGAGATACAACATATTTGTATCACAAATAAAGTGCTGCTTACTCAACTGAGTTGTTTAAATTCCAAAGGCCAAAGGGAATCGCTCTTCCCTATATGTGCACATAATCCTCATCATATGTTTCTAGAAGTTATGTGCATTTAAAATGATTTAATTAAAATCTAAAAGTCTGGCTTAATCCTGAATGGAGTATGATGTATGTTTCCAGGAAAGGAGAAATTAATCAAAACGTCTGATTTTAATTTATCAAGACAAATTTAGCATGCATTGGAGATAATAAGAAACTGTTATAATATCAGCATGCCACTACTGAGAAATTCTTAAATATACCTGGTTTTTATATCAATTGAAATCTATGTGAATGAGGCATTCACTTTTACTTACGCTATCAAGTGAGGAAAAGGAACAAAGCAT
Organism: Uropsilus gracilis; assembly: GCA_004024945.1. Classification (NCBI taxonomy): domain Eukaryota; kingdom Metazoa; phylum Chordata; class Mammalia; order Eulipotyphla; family Talpidae; genus Uropsilus; species Uropsilus gracilis. The sequence goes on along the minus strand of PVHY01001830.1, from coordinate 50,420 downwards.
CTCAATCAACCTTCAAATTATTTCCATATAGAAAGCGTGCTGTTATGATAATATGCATAGTTAGCCTTTTTATTTAATTGTATTTCTTCGTTTAAAGTATGGAAGTTGGAAGCTGCTATACAAATCAAGGATGTTCTATACTCAGATTGCATATATATATATATATGCCCTGAAAATGTAACCCTTACACTTAAAATATTTGTCCATAGTAATGAATTAATTACAAATTTCTGAGTTTTAAAATATCACTTGCAACTAGAATGAACTGTCTGCAGTCTTTTTGTCATCAGCATGTAATACCTACTAGTACAAGATAAAGAAGCCAAACAAACCCTTATTCTTGGGCTTTTCATGACAGTTACATTTTTTTTTAAATATGCCATCAAAAAGTTAATGCCCTAAAATGACAACTACTATGACTGTCTTGACTGTGTATACTGACTTTATGGGATTTGAATGTGAATTTATCATATAAATAATGTCATGATCATTAACACTCAATCACTTATAAAGTGTCTTAAGTTTCATATTTGTTGAACTATTCTTGTTAAAATATTTTTGTTAAAAAAAAATCAAACTATAGTGTCACAGTTTATCTTCCAAATGAATTGGGAAAAACAATCAGAGGTTTTGAGATTGGTTTTAAATCAGACTTTATCTTAATTTCTGAATTAAAGATTTTCACTGTAGTAGATAAACTATGTGCCAAAATGAAGCGGAAATTAGCTACCCATGATTAGGTGATGGTAGTAGACATATGGATAAATGACTTAAATGAAAATCTTTCCATATATCCATCTCTGTGTACATGAATAATTTTTCTGCATAAAAATTTGGGTTTGATGCTCAGGTAACTTTGTACCCTGTTGGCTTAATCACACACAACCCAGTCATCAAAGTGGCAGGTCCTTTTTTTCTGAGCCAGGGTCAGCTGCTGGCCCATGAGAGCACAGCTGCCTGTTGGCCACGTGAACCAGTAGTCAAAGAGCAGTGAGGATGGGGCTTGCCAACCTGGTTACCTTCTGCATGTAACTGTTGATTTCCAAAAAGCTTAACCACAGCCATGCCCTGAAGGAACAGGCTTAGGAGTCTGCCCTCCTCCAAGCATCCTCCACCCCACCTCTTCCTTCACATGTTAGGAACTCACATCCCAGATTGCTCACATTCTTGGGGATCAGGCTTCCCTTTCTCTGTCACAGAGGTGGCAGTTTCAGGCTGTGATCTCTAGAGCCCCCAGAGGGAGACGTGCAGATGGAAAACATAAAGCCCATGTTATCACTGAACACAGGCCGGTCAGCCTGTGCATTTGGGGCTCCTGCAGATGCCAGTTCTCTTCCAGGTGCTGAAGAAACACTGTTGAGTGGGAGAGGCAGTGGGCCTGCTCTCCTGACATTTATCTGGTCACACAGTGACTCCATGTCAGCACGCTCCATCGTGGGGAAAGATTGGAGAGTAAATCAAGGCCTGCCATGGGCACACACCATGGGGTAGAGCAGAGCTACCTCAGCAGGGTGATGAAGGCAGACCCTGCAGACTGGTCCCGGCTGAAGTGCAGAAGGGACACCCAGGCGAACGTGTGCCAGGTAGAAAGAACACACTTGAGGTTCTGATGTGACGACAAGCTTGCCAAGTGGTGTGGACGTCACAGAGACCACCTATTGGCTTAGCCTTGGGAAGGTCATTTCAGTGTGTAGGGTAAGTCTATCCAGCTTTAACCTCCATTAACCTGTACCCCCATCACCTGGGGCTCTGTGTCATCCCCATGACTGTGAGCCCCAGCTGGAGAGTGTGTGAGTGTGAGTGTACACACCTGGACCTGGGAGAGAGGTCAAGGGGTGCAGAGTGATTACTGGCCAGGTTTCTGTCTTAGTCACCTAGTGAGAGAGAGACAGAGAGAGGATAATAGAGAGAGAACACCAGAGAGCTAGCCCAGGGAGAGAGTGTGAAGATCCCTGGGGGGTTAGGGGCTCCCCTGCCTCCCAGCCCCTGGCCCTGTTCTGCCTGAAATATTTGTGCAACTGCTGCAATCAATTATGAGCCAGTGCCTATTGGAGAGCCTGGTGCTGCACCACATTTGGCATCAGGACAGGGTATTTGCAGGGCAGGTGTTGCGAGGATGGTCACACTACAGGTAGCTGTGCAGACACTGCAGGATTCTGGTCTCTGTGGTCTGAAGTACAGTCCCCCAGTCCTCCATCAATGTGGAGTCTCCACTAATAGGGCCTTGCCATGATGTGAACGCAGTCATCAACATGTCAGCTCCAGTGACACCCTCCGGCCCAGCGCAGCCAGCGGCTCTGAGTTGGCGGTCTTATCTCTCTAGTTCTTCATCTTAGCAGTGACATCTGCCAGGAATATCAAAAAGTCAAATACTTAATTCTTCTGAAAGATAAAAACAGATGAAATTACCTGAAAACTGTTGTCAGAAACAATTCCCAGACAGTAGGTTGAGCTTCTAGAGAAGATACTTTTTGAAATATAGTATGATTTAAAAATAGGTTTATAGCTTATATGATTCATATGACTAATAATTATGCTTTATGTTTATACATAATTATATTAAATTTATAAAAATTTAATTTATATGATATAGATTTATATTTTTGTAGATTTAAAGCATATATTTTAAATACTGAAATAAGTGGCTACAGATACAGATATTTTAAAATATTAGCCCCAGAGACAATAAAATATTTTTTGAAAGTATCCAGTTCCAAAGAAAATGACAGCAAGTAGTATGATTCTTCATGACCTAATAGATCTGAGGATCCATCACATTTCCACGTTACCGATCCAGCTCCAGCGGGGAAAGAAAGAAAGGAAGGGGAGGGGCAGAGGTGAGGAGAGGGAAGAGAGAGAGAGAAAACAGAGAGTCTCTAAGGTAGGCACTCAGGTGCTCAGAGCATGTGAACCACATTTGGGAAACCTCCTGGCACCAGCACAGGGCATGTTGCGAAGGGCCTGGCCAGTCAGTTCAGTTGCTTTCATTTCATTCAGAAAAGCAGGTCCAAAGCATTTTCCCCACTGGGCACAGGTCCAGTACCCATTCCAACCTCACCCAGGACCATGCTCTTTCTGTCAACTCCCGTACAGCTTCACCCAGAAACCGGTGCCAGCTGGACACAGAGCCTACGCGCCTTCCTCCCCTGAAGAGGGGCATCAGGACCAGTACCCCAGCCAGGCCCGGGCTCCCCTAGACTTGTCAGTGGCGTGTGATGGGCAGCTGGACTGGACACCGAGGGGAGTCTAGAGCAGCCAGGCCACACACGTCCACAACAACTATGCAGACAGTAAGGCGACCTCCGCCCTGGGGCTCAGGCTTCCAAGGTGCAGGGTCACAGGAGGGGTGAGTCAGACCTGTGGGCTGAGCCCTGAGCCCCCTCGGGGACAGTGTGTCTGCATGTCCCCTCACCTCTTGGGAAGGATCCCCGCAGATAGATGGCAGGCCCCTTCCACCGGCCTCTCCAAGGCCTGAGGTGGTGCTGTTTTCTGAGGCCCAGAATTCATGGCCCCTTGGGAGGACGGTGCCAAGGCGTGGCCCCACTGAGGCAGCCCAGAGCATGGCAGGGGCAGCAGCCGTGTGAGGATGCTCTGAGCCTGAAGCTGCAAACTTGGTCGGGGGGGAGGGGGTAGGTGCTTTCAGAAGAGCCGGCCCTCTGCTGGGCACTGTGGCCTGAGGCTGGGCCTTGCCCCACAGTCTGCAGCACTGATTCCTGGTCCTCCCCAGCTTCCTACATGCAACCCAGAGACTGAGGCTGTACTCCCGGCCTGTCCATCCTTTGGTGAGTGGCATGATGTATCCAGTCCAATCTGCCTCATCTTGGCGCTTAGATACAAGGTTGCGAGTGAACTCTCTCTCTCTCTCTCTCTCTCTCTCTCTCTCTCTCTCTCTCTCAACTAGGTCTCACTATTTTGCCTGGGGAACCCCAGATTCATGTTGCCCAGGGTACCACAGACTCAAGCCATCCCTAGCCTCAGCTTCCCAGGTAGCTGAGATTATAGGTATGCACCACCACACCCAGCTATTTTTCTGAGACTAGTCTTCCTAAGTTGTCCTGGGCGGGTCTCGAACCCGCAGACTCAAGTGATCCCTTGGCTTCGTGGGCTGCAATAAAAGGCACACACCACCATGCTCGACCCTAGTGAACTCTTGACGATTGTCTACCTGACAACACTCAGTCTGAAGTTGACACAGTTGAGGAAAATGTCACGTGTATCCTACTTTATTTGTCAGCTTAAGACAAAAAGCTGCAGTGTGTTTTTCTGAGAACATGTAAAGAAAAGAAAGAAAAGCATCCTGGGTGCACATTCAGTGTGGTGTCCCTGCCAGAGGCAGATCCCTAAGTTAGAGTTCCTTCCCATGAATCTGCCCTTGTAACTCCTAGAAGCAGTTTCCATTTCTGGAAAAATGTTCTCCCACACTCTGAATCTGGACAGACGGACTAAAGCGGAAGCAGCATTTTCTATGTAATGACTTTGCATTCATATCATAGTTACAAAATAGATTTTTCCATGAGCCAAATTGGTGTGAGCGATGAAAGGAATGTACCTGTTTGGTTGGTGTTATTATAAATTCACTTTATTCTTTGCAAAATAGCACAATTTCCCAGGCAGTTAAGGCCAACAATGAGACATGGGATGATTTTCTGCGGGTTTTAATTCTGAGAGGGAATAGATGTCTATACCATGCAACCAAGGCCTCACTTCCACCGTCCATTGCCCACCTCATCTCGGAGGCCCGCTGATTGCCTCACATCCACTGCCGGCCTCACCTCCGCACTGGGCTTCTATATCCTGCAGGCCAGGCTCTGGGGTCACACTGGTCTGCTCATGGCCATGATGTCCAGCAACCACGGAGGCCCCTCCACTCCATGTAGAAGAAGTGTATCAGCTGGTCTTCAGGGGTCACATACAGACCCTTATGAAACTGGGGGCCAGTTTGGGTCCTGAAGAGTGTCCTGATCTCCTCTGCTCTCAGGCCACATCCTTGGCCCTCACTGCCCTTTCTTGCCCTGCTTGCACCGACTGCCAGTGAACTTGGAGCCTTCTTCCCACCTGCAAATAAGCCTTGGCTTGGGGCAAACGAGAGGGGTTGGGGGGGGGTGAATGAGAGTGTGGCAATCCAGAAGGCAGAACCCTGCAGATCCCTTCAATCTCCAGTGCTACCTTTAGCCCCGCCCTCAGAGCCTCCAGTATTTGGGGGGAGAGGTAGAGAAAGGGGGTCCTGGAGGTGATTTGTCTCCATGGTCCTCGGGTCTGTCCCTGGACACCGAGTGTGGCCAAGGCCTACAGGAGACACACTAAGGGTAAGTGTGTGGTTCCTGATCTTTCAGTGACCTTTCAGTGTGACCCTTTTGTCTAGCACTGACCGCTGGCTGCAGGGTCCCCACTCACGAGGAACAAGCCCAGCAGCAGCAGCAGGTATCTGTAGACCAGATTCCTCGCCATGGTGAGGAGGGACTCTATAGAGCATCTCCGAGTGTCTTGCTTTGGCACCTACGTGGAGCCCCAAGAGAGGCCAAGCCCTCCCAGGATGCCCAGGAGGACGTTGTGACTGGACGCTGCTCTTAGGAGGTCCTTACCTCCTTGGGGTCACCGCCACTGAGTCTCCAGTTGTCTCGGGGTGCCCACAGGCATGGATGACAAAGCTGAGGGCTGGACTGGGGCTTTCATCACACATACTCTTAGAATACCCCCAGCACTTTGGGGAAGGAGGGGTACAGAGGTAGCCACTACAAAGAAAGTTGCATGGAGCAGTTTCCATTTATGAGTGGGCAAATGGCCTCTGCCAGGGGTCTGTTAGTTTACACTGCTAACTCTTGAGATCTGGGGGCCTTCAGACCATAGATAAGGATGACATGAAGTAGAATGGACTGTCCCCATCACACTCTGTCTATGCAAAAGGCACCTGTAATGTCTGATCACTGTCATACACTGACCCTAAAGATCACGGGGATTTACCTGGATGAGGTAAAAGGTGTCCATCCAATTTAATGAGGATGATTAAAGAGTTAAGGATACCTAGTACCCCTGAAGAAGAAGGTATAACAATAAAACAACAGGTCATGTTTGCTACAGTGCTATAAGCAAAGTTCACAGAGGAGGGACTCAATCATGTGACAGAAGGATCTAAAAAGTAGATTAGGGGATTGGTATTTAAGTAGTGAGTCTCTGCCAAGAGGAAGCTGAGAAAGAGATTGAAATAAATAATACAAAAGAAAGTTAAAATTAGGGGGGAAATGGATGTGCTGAGATTCTCCTGAAACAGTATCATAAGAGAAAATATGAATATTAATAGGAAAAAGAAATTATTCAAGGAGATAACAGGGATACATTTCTAGACATAATTAAAGATGAAGACCTCAGATTGAAGAAGCAGGGAGTACCAAATAGGAGCCATAGAAAGGGAAACAAACATCTTACAGATAGTCTTGCCAAGTTCCAAAATAGTGAATCTGAAGAAATGATTCCAAAGATGCCAAAAAAAGAATGGCATGTTAAAAAAAAATCTAGATTTCTCAGTAGCAGCATTGGATGGCAGTGAATTAGCATGTAAACGTAGTTCATGGCAATCAGTTCTATGAAAGATTTTTAAATCTAGCCCTATCTATCTATCTATCTATCTATCTATCTATCTATCTATCTATCTATCTATCTATCTATCTATCTATCTATCTATCTATCTATCTATCTATCTATCTATCATCTATCTGGGATTCTCCCATCCTGTTCCTTCCCTGACCACTTCCTCCCATCCCCCCACTCCTAGCTGTGTGCTTTAATTGGTTCTTAGCTTGTTTTGACTTTTCTTCTTGGCCTGTGGTTTGTTTTCCCTATACCCCATATATTAGTGAAACCATCTGGTTTCTGTCTTTTTCTTTCTGACCTGTTTCTGCTAACATGATTCTTTCTAGGTCCATCCGTGTGACTCTCATAAAGGTCCCGCATAACCATCGATATCAGAAAATTCTGCTACCTCAAAATATGTCTTTTTGGAGAGATATTGATTTTGTGGGAAGCCCTCTAGGGACAGGTAGATGGCTTTATTGATATCTCTCTGTAAACTGTTGAGGAAACACAGACTCTGCCTTGGGGATCTACTCTCTTCAGTTCTCTTTTGCAGAAAAGTTGGACTTCAACCCCAAGCCTTTAGTTTCTTGATAAACACCCTCACCACACCTCTCCCTCTCTCAGTTCCCCAGTCTCAATGGGCCTCTTGCTGGTTGACAGGCCCTATGTGACAGTGTTAAACTTTCTCTTGATGTTTTCTTTTGTCAATCTGTCTACTGGGTTTTTAATTCTTTGTCAGTCTGTAAGAATCCACAGGGGTGCTGGATGATTTCCTTTGACACCAACAAAGCATATTCCTAAATAAAGAAAAATAATCAGACTATAAAGGCAACATCTCTTTGAATACATAATCTCCTGATTCTTGAACACATCTTAGTATCATTGAGAGTGAGAAAAGAGATTACTAGATGAAAAAAATCTGAATCTTTTTATGACTCTTCAATTTATTTTTAGGTAAAATTTCAAATGAGATGAAGCGATGTAACAGTGTTATCTAATTGTATCTCTTGGCAGTTAACTTGGCAGTTAATTTTTACCATTTTCTCTGTTAACATGTATATAAAGGTATTTTAATTTGCTGGATTCCCCCCTATAGTCAGTGGACTCTACCAGATATATGTTGATGTCTCCTGTCACTTCTGTAAGATGTGTACTATTCTTCATTCACCCTCTTACGCTTTGATAATGTTTGCAGTGATTTTCTTTAATGAGAAACTAAGAGATCTTGATCTAACGCATTAAAAAGTACTTTGCCGAAGAGAGTAGCATGTTAGGAGGACTCTTTGGACATGAATCGATGCTATTTATTGACAAACTAACTGGGGAGATCTGGGAGAAGTGTGTTTATAAAACCAGATGAAGGAGTTCGGGACCAGTGGTGGCAGAGATACTATTTAAAAGAGCAGGTAGTGCAGTTTTGTTTCTGTTATGTTAAACTGAAAGGGTCTGACAGGATATTCATATTAAGAATATGCTAGAAAATAAAGAAATGGAACTTAGTGAAAATGTCAACAAAGGAGGCATTTATATTACTTAGAGTTCCCTAGAATGACCTGTGATTTGGCTGTATTCAAGGAGAAGTGTGGAGAATTGGCTATATGTTAAAATAAGAAAAGAGAGTTCTTTAAATTGCAAATAGGTAGAAGAGGAGATTTATTTTTTAACCTTTGAAATGTCAGCATAGTTAGAAATACTTTTTTTGAAAATCTGTATATATATATATATATATATATATATATATATATATTACAGAAAATTAGGCATCAAATCAAAAACTTTTTTCTAAAATTGTATCTGCAATTAGAATGAAAAATAAATGTCAGCAATAGATGCTGGAAGCATTCTAAGTGGAATTTACCTTTTCTGAGACATGACCTGGTGGCTCTGTGTACCCAAAATTCTTGTTTCGTGTTCTTTCACATAAACTTCCCGAAGCCTAGAACACCAGGTATGTACTCACACCAGGATGAGAGGGTTTAGACTCCCTTGGTACCTCTGCCTGGCTCTGATTCTCCCCTTGTTCCACTGTTGTCAGCTTCTGTGGTTGCAAACTAGACCACCTCTGCCTGGCTCTGATTCTCCCCTTGTTCCACTGTTGTCAGCTTCTGTGGTTGCAAACTAGACCACCTCTGCCTGGCTCTGATTCTCCCCTTGTTCCACTGTTGTCAGCTTCTGTGGTTGCAAACTAGACCACCCCCACTGGAGAGCACACAGAACAGACAGTTTTACTCCTACTCCCAGAATCTCAAGATCTTCCTTTCATGTGCCATTTCCATTCCCAGGAGTTTGTCTTCTTGTGTTCACAGTTCCTACATTCCATCATCTGTGTCATGATGGTCATTCTCTGTGAGGAGCTCTGGAATGGATGGTGTTGGTTAAGTGATCCTTGAGCCAGAGGAAGCTCCTGACTTCCATATTCATATTTCTTCCTCATCACTTTTCTTCTTTCATGGTATTTTAGACTCAGTCCTGGGCTTTAAAGCTATTTTAATAATAAAATGTTTACAACACAGCCAGGGGCATCCTATCAGACTCCATGATTTCCTAATTCCTTCATTACTGCCATTTACCTGGTTGAGAAAGACAAGCTCTTGATAAAACTAAATATTTTTTGACAGAGGAAATATGACCTGGGCTGTCCCTGGTGGACGGCACATTGTCAGGTTCCTCCATCAAGCTATTATGGAATTTTTAGCCACAGAGCTCAAGAAAGGCTCTGCCATCCCCATTGTTTAAAAACATCCCACACATTACCGAGTTCCAGATGATTTCATACATGTGAAACACTTTTTATTGCTAAAGCAGAGCCTCCAATTCTATACCTTTAAATAATAATTTGTAATATATAGAAAAATTCATATTAATAACTATATTATCACTGTACATTTTCTCAATAAAAATTGTAACACCTTGGAGCAAATTCACTTTTATGGTAATGTAGTCATGGTTCTAGTGAGTGGAAATTATATCATTATTTCTCATTTTGTGCTTAATTATAACACTTGCCTTTTGAAAAATATTGTAACCTTGCTTGTGTTTTTATGTTAATTAAACAAAAATTTTGAGCATTCATTATCTATAGGCTCCAGTATAGCCATCAATTATATTTGAGTAATATGTGACTTTATTTTACAACATTTCTGTCAACATATGCACATAGAATGAAAATATTTTCTTGTTACTTTTGTTACTTGTGGTAAATTGCCATAGCTACAATTTAGTTTTTTTCTTAACTGCTTTGATATTGAACATAAACATTGATAACATTTTAATAGATGCCTTAGCTCTATAATATGTAGATATAGATATTGACTTTGTAAATTATCATTAAAATTAATATATAACATGAAGCTTCAAAAACATCTAAATATCTCAGAAAATATATGATTTATGAATTCAAATCATCTCTGTCTATACTTATTTTTTCTTTTGGTTATTCTTTAAATTTGGTTTTCCCAAAGACATCAATATGCTATTTAATCTTTGCAAATTTGCTCATTTTTCTTGACTGTTTTCTAACTTCAATGCTTTAAATTTGTGTGTGAACAAACATTATGCCTAAAAGTGCAATTATAGCTCTTCTGAAAATGACCATTGTGTAGACTTGTAATCAACCTTCATATCTTGTTCATATCTTGACTACTGAAAATAGTGTTGCTGTAAACAGAAGTTCAAATTTCCTTTCAAATTACTGCAATTGTGTTCTCTGGATAGAAACCTAGCAGTGGAATTGTTGACTCTTAGACAGATGAGCAGATAAGATGTGGTATACATACACAGAGGAATATTACTCAGTAGAAAATAAAAAAAAAAAAGAAAAAGGAAAAGAAAAGAAAAGATGAAGCCATGACATTTGCAGCAGACTGCCAGACACTGCAAGAGATTATTCTAAGTGAAAGGAGCCAAAAAGAGAAACATAAATACTGGATGATTTCACTGACATGTGGAATTGAGAGAAACCAAGGAAAGGACCAAAAACAGCTGTTAGACTGACCCTTGAAAGCATGTCTGAGATATTCAGCATGGGGGAGGAGAGGAGAAGGGGACATTAGACAAGGAGATGATGGAGTGTGGACTGCTGTGGAGAACTGTGGCACTTCATCTGTGGGAGAACTGTAGTGACCAAACCTGATGGGAGAAGTGTGACATGGTGAAAAAATAAACAGGGATTTTAGTTTTAATTACAATTTCAAAAAAAGCTCCATAAAACCCAAAGTCTTCATTTAGAGGGTGTAAGTACATAAAGTCCACTGCCCTTTTTTTAAGAAAAAAGCTATAATGGAAAACAGTATAAAGATGATCGATGCATCTAGTCCATTCACAGACAGGTGTTAGTTCCATTTTTATGGAGCAGAAACAGTAAAGGACCTGGGTTATTTTTCAAATAAAATGTTTTTTGACTCTAAAAAAGCTATTAAAAGAAGATAATCTATTTTTATTCACAATGAGAAAAAAAGAATGATTTAATAAAATCGCTAGCTTCTTTCAACATGTCTACATTCTTGATAAAGGCCAAAAGAAGTTGAACAGATATTTCTATCCCACTGCAGAGGAGATGCTAGCTCACTTCTCCATTGAGTCCCCATCCAATTCTATGCCGTGTGGAAACAGCACTGAGGAGCCTGAGTCTGATAGGGAACGGGCACCCATGGGATGCTGCAGGCCTCAGGAAGCAGCTGTGTGGGTAGCCTGATATCTGTGGTGACCCCCCATCACAAGTCAGTTTCTGGGCAGGGAGATCACACAGCAAAAGCTCCAGAACACACATGGAACCATGACTGAATGTTCCCATGCCTCAGGAACAGATCTGTCTGTTCTGTGTTGGTCATATATTTCCCTGGTATAGATCATGTGGGTCACTGGCTCATTAATTGGATTTGGATAATTATCAGTGAAGCTAATCAGTAGTGACATGTCATCAATGAGAAACTGATTTCTTAGATGTGCTCATAATGGCAAAGATGTATGGCCGCGGATCAGCATCAGAGGCCATCCCTGTGGTGATGACAGGGTTAGGGAGAAGAGGTGGCTGTCACTCTAGCAGCTACAAGCATAGGAACACACACTGCCAAATCTCACTGAACAGGACTAAACGCCTATCTAGATAGAGCTAGAACTAGAGCAAGAGATAGAGATAAAGATGTATGCATGCATGTATGTGCATATTTATGTTTGTGCGTATGTATGTACGCACATATGTATGCATGCATGTATGTATGCATGGTGTCCTCCAAGAATCACCTTGTGTTTCTGTGGTGGGAGCCCACTTCTATTCTTTGCTTGCAGCTGTTTTCTCATTTGTCAACAGCTTCTCTCCCTTCCTCATGATCTCCTGGCCCTTCTTCTCACCTGTTGCACAGAGTCAGCACCATCAGAGAGAGCCCATAGTCCTTCTCACATTCACACACACCCTTCTCTGAAGCTGGGGCTCCATCTAGGCTGCCTGCCCAGCTCTTGCAAGGACCTTCTACACTGCCACCGAGGCTCAGCTTTCCACAGACGGATGTTTTGCACCTTCTAATCATCCCCCTCTGGGAATCCTCTCAGAGCAGCGCACACACAGGAGAGGTTGTGTTGGCCAGGTGTGACTTCCAGTCCATCCAGAGGTAAACTTTTGTGCTCCTCCATGTGCTCTCTGCTGCCACATTTTTGTTTTGTTTTGTTAATTGTGGCATCTTTTTGCTCTAACTAGATTATGTTTAGGTAATTCTCCCCAATTTGCTGTGACAGCTTTCTAAATTGTTTTTCCACTCCAAACCTTACACTCTGCCAAGAAATTATGATGTGCCAAGAATAACTGACAGTACACAGAGCCAGATACTATTGGTCCCAATACAAGCACATTTGCAAAGACATTGTCAGCAATTATTATACACTTGGTGTGGCCCTCGGGCCAGCTGACCCACTGGCACATCCTATCAGCAGCACATGTTTTGGGGTCACAAGAAACTGCCCCCTCTGAGGCAGTGGTGAGCCCCTACTCCCATATCAAGTGGTCCCAGAGCCTAGCAGTGTCCACCCAGCTCCACATGCTGGTTGCATGTCCGGGACACCCAGCCCCATGCAGCTGCTTGAGCAGAGTCCCCAGCAAGCCATCACTTAACTAGAAAAAAACAAGAAAGCAAGACAACCATCATGAGAGAGCTAAGGTCAAACCTAGGACACATTTCAGAAATGAAGGGAGGAGTTAGTATTTTCACTGTAGCATTCATATATATATATATATATATATATATATATATATAAATATATATATATAAATATATATATATATATATATATATATAACATATATATGTTATATATGTTGTTTCCAGGCAAAAAAAAATAAAGAGGTCCACACCATCAGGGATGGCTTTAACAAGACATGCATAATCATATGACCATAATGCTGCAAAGGTGTTTGTTGGCAAGTCACTGAGCTGTCTAGGCTGCAAAACAGAACAAGACCAGAGGCATCAGCAGCTGTTAGACCTGGTCTGCAGTTTTGTCCTCATCATCAACACATGGACCAGGTCACACACACAAACTTAACATAAATGTATGCTAGTAGATGGCACCATGATAGATTGATTGATTGATTGATTGACTGATCGATCGTTGATTGATTTTTATTTATTTATTTTTTCTTTGATACTAGGTCTCCCTACACTGTCCAGGGTAGTCCCGATCCCACAGACTCAAGTGATCCCCAGTCTCAGCCTCCCAAGGCTGAGATTACAGGCACACACCACCACTCTTGGCTGTTTTTTGAGACTAATTTTTGCTATGTTGCCTTGAGAAGTCTCAAAATCACAGACTCAAGCGATTCTTAGCCTCAGCATCTCAAGGTATGATAGATTTAGATACACTTTACATAGTAAACACATGATGGCTTTATATATAAATGATTCATGATAGATACAGTGCTATATAGACGTACCTATAAGTATATTTTGCATAGTTTAAACCACATGTGCATAGAGGTTCATGTTTAGAATATATACATGCATGTGTGTTACCATTGTGTTTGTGTATTAAAAAGAACATTTTAGACAAGGAATTGGATCGTGAGGGGATACATGTGTCTGATCTACATGGCAGCATGAGATTAAACCCAGACCCCTCTTTTCCTTCAGGATGAAGAGATTGGGTTTCAAAGTCTAGATTGAGCAGTGCTATCACAGAGTTTGGGTTCAAGTGACATGACTATCAGGTCTTTCTCTATGAATTTCTCTGGTAACATCATTGCTATTAAGGTAAATATAAGCTGAAACAGTATATGAAGAGAAAAGATTGAAAGCTTGTGTCATTGATAAAAAGTAAGATTTTTAAAAAATAAACTTAAGTCAAATTTAGATGTTTAATTTTTGCTTTGTTAGTTGGCTCATTGACTATATTTAGATGACTGGGATGGTGACTCAAGATCTTATCTATCTGATATATATATATATATATATATATTATATAACCTATAATTATATGCACACACATGCATAAATATGTGTAGAAAACATATTTACTATTAATGATATATGTTTTCTGATAAGTGTCTCAAGTAGGACATCTGCAGAGTACTGCTGTTATGTAGTGATTAAAATACACTTTAGTATTCCTAAAACAAACCTACATTTTCAAACTTCATGAAGAAGATGCAGTTACTCCATGTTAAACTGCAAATAAAATGAAGCTTTGCAGGTTGACTTTTAAAAAGTGATTGAAAATAAGACCAGGGATGTAATCAGGAATTTCGCATTGATATGCTGCCTAGAAAATAAAAGGAATAAATAGATTTAAAAAACAGCTGAAGATGTAAGCAATTGAGTCTGGGCAGCAGCAGCTGCAGTCACAGGTCAGGGATGTAAAGCTGGTAGCTCTTCTCGGACTGGAGTTGATACAGGGCAGTGACGCGGTTGAAAATTATATGGGTGCCAACATGCCCAGGAGAAAGTCCTGAAAGAACCAGCAAGAAGTAACACAGGACTAATAAAAGGGGATAAGGGAAGAGAGGTGAGGAGAGACGAGAATGGCAGACTGATACAATAGGTCCATGTGTCCTGGCTGGGGGAAGGCCCCTGGAAGAATGAGTTGGTGGTAGCAAGTAGCCATGGTGGTAGAGTGGTCAGTAGAGGAGTGGCTAGTTGGGAGTTGGGTACCAGAATGGCAGGTCGGGGTGACCAGGGGCCACATTGGACATGTATGTGGGACCTTGGGACTAAACGGTTCTTGGGGTAAGATAAATGCCACTTGTGGGATGAAGGGCTTTTTGTTTCCTTGGTTAATTTTCCTTGTAAACAAACCCGGTATACTTAAATTGCATTTGATTGGCAACTGCCACAGCGGGTGATATGAACCTGGTAAAAATCCTGGAGGTAGAAGCTTCATTTTAAAGTGATGTTTTCTTTTTCTTCTTCTTTTTTTTTTTTTTTCTGTGACATATTAGCTGGTGGCTTCTGCCCCCTTTTGATCCAATTTCAGAGCCAGGGAGCCCAGATGATTCCTCTCAGGCCCTTTCTGTGTTCTTTCATCACTTGAACTTTCTCATTCTTTCCCAACAATTTACCCCAATGTGCTAAACAAAAAGTAAAATGTAGAGCAAAGAACAACAGACTACCATTTTCACTTTGTTGTGGAAACTCCAGGCTGTTTGCACAAGGCTGGGCCAGCATCTGACATGCCCCTTGTGCCTCCCTCACACCCCCCTCACACCTCCCTTGCACAACCCCCCCTTATTTTCCCCTTGCAACCCTATCATCACTGGCCAGCAAGGGTGATGCTGGGCCTTCCAATACCCACCTCCTCACAGGCCGAAAGGGCATCTCACTGTGGTTCCATCTTCACTTTAACGCCAGCGCCCATGGAAAACCATTCTCCATGCCCTACTGGCATTCCAAGTCTTCCTCGGAGAAGCAACTGCTTCACCTCTGCTCCTTTGTCTGTCTTTCTGGGTGGTTTTGAACACTGCAGGTTCTTGATACCCACCCCAGCCACCGTGTATGTCAATAGTTCTCCCCAGTCAATAGGGTCAGACGTCTCTCACAGCTGTGCTTACATAGGTATAGATGTCACACACATCTGCATTGACATAGAGACAGATTTCACACTTGTCTGCACTTACGTTGCTTTTGCTCATAAGGGCAAACTAAATTGTATTATATAACTCTTGTGATTCTCTAATATTTAGAATTAACTCTGGTACTCGGTCCTGGTGTTTTTTGACAGATTCCTTGAGAAGAGTCTTGAGCAACTGGTAGGTGAAAATTCTATATAGAAATTCAGTAAATAGTATGCAAGTAAAATAGTGAAACAAGATATAAGCTGAAATAAAATCATTTAAATATTTTGCCAGGCACGGTGGCTAATGGCTATACGCTTTATCCTTTGAAGCAGCTAGGGCTAGGGATTGCGGTTCGAGTCCCGCTCAGGGCAAGACAGCAAGACCTAGACCCCAAAAATAGCTGGGCATGGTGGTGCACTCCTATAATCCCAGTTACCTGGAAAGCTGAGGCTGGGGATTTCTTGAGTTTGTGGTATCCTGGGCAAGGTGAGCCTGCGGGTTCATGGGCAAAAATAGCAAGACCTAGTCTCAAAAACAAAAACAAAAGCAAACAAAAGGTATTTTATATTTTTATATTTACATTAAAAGCATATTTTATAAGTTCTAAACTATGGGTTTATAATAGCCTGTATTAGTAATATTAAGTATAAGATAAATTATTTTATTTTATATAAATATATATTTTATATAAGTATATATTTATTATATACATACACAAATATTTTATATAAATATACACATATATACTATACAATAGTGATTGTATTTTATATAAATGTATTATATATGATTTATATATAAATATACAAATATTTTATATAAATATATAACATATGTGAATCAAGTTTATGTGCATCAACATATAAAATATGTGAATTAATCATATAAATATTTATTTTGATAACATATTTTTATAGACTGTAAACTCTGAGGGAAAGTGACACCAAGCATGGGATTTGGTTGCAGTTGACATGATTACTTACACTCTTTGCACATGGTTTCCAAACTCGGATGCATATTGTGACTGTGTAAAGGTATAAAAATTCCTGAGACTGCATCAATCCAGTGACTCCCGCTTGATAGGCCTGAAGTATTGTCAAGGTGTCTGTCTTAGGAGTATTTTCTGCTGCTTTTGACTGTGGAGACACAGTGGCTTCTCTGGAAGCATGAGGGAATAGAATCTGGCTGTCTAGCTTCAGTGTAAAGCACTAACCCTTAATGCCTCACGTTAGATGTGATTTATTTTTGTCAAGTGAAATATTACAATCTTTTCAGAACTGCCATGGGCAGTGGCATGTAAGAGTAAGCGCCCAATTCCAATTAAAATACAACTTTCTGCAAAATAGCTGCTTGGATTTTTAAATACTAAACATGGCTCCACCTCAGTGATGCTGAAGTCAATGGAGTACTGAGAGTGTCTACAGACACAACAGTGACTGGGAATAGACATTTCTGCAGCCAACTCACAAGTGGGATCTGTTGTGAAACATTTTGAGGAAAATTGCCCATTTCACAGATTAAGGTGGATTAGACTTAAAGTCTCATGTCACAAAATAGCACAATTCTGAATCTGTCACACACACACACCCACACATAGACACACTCGTGCATACCCCTCCCCCATGCAGGCACATGTGTGTGTGAAAGGACTTTCCAAAGCAGTATGTGACCACATCAGTTCCCTGGCTGCAGGGCTCGGCGTGGTTTCCCTTTCCGGGGGGCAACTTGTTTCACATCACTCTGCAAAGTCTCCCTGATGCTTATGTGCAAGGGGCTTCCTGTTCCACGCACTGAACCATAATGGTGCTACACCTACTAGATGAGACAGTTGTGATCAGCAGGCCACCTTTAAAGCAATGTTCTGTGTATAGAGCTCATTTTACAAGAAACCATCGCATTACCAGCATTCGGTTTGTCAAAAGTGATCTCAAACCTCTACTCCTCCATTTTTGTGTGTGGGTATCCCCACTAGGAGGGAAATGTATATTATTTGAGTCAAAATCAAAGTTTATTAAGGCATATAGGATCTTAGTCACTCTCAACATGATTCACAGCATAGGGTCTGGCCTGCCATGAATATCATGGGTGATCTCTGTGCTGTGACTGGCATGGGCTGGCCAGGCGGGGCAGTGGCAGCCTTTGAAGTGGGGAAGAGAGTTTCAGACAGTACCTTGCACAGGTGTCAGTGTGGCCTGGACTCAGATGTTCTCAGAGATCTGAGACAACAGCAGCCGGCTCCAAACCATTAAAGTTTGAAGAGCGACCAAACAGATGTTCCCTTTTCCTCTAATATTGCAGACAGCTGCGGACCAGCACACTGTTGTTCTTTCATTTCTTTTTTTTTAAATAACATTTAAAAACTAAACTCGGCTTAAGGTCACTTCTGATGACAGTGTGAACTGGTCTGCCAGCTGTTTAAATGTTGCTGACATCTGTTGGGGAGATGCAAGCCTGCCATGTGCCGACCTGGAATTCTGCCACGTGCTCCTTAAAAAATAGTTTTGATCTTTAACAGCATCTCTAAAACGACATGATGAACAGCTCCGTGGAGTGTTTGGGGAGCAGTGCCCCCCGTCCTCACCTTCCACCTGCCGCACATCAATCTCCTAGAACTGGAGTGAGGTAAATATCCCATATGTCATCAGAATTAAAAGGGTTTGTTTCTTTCCTACTTTATGAGCTGTAAAATATTTATTGCTTATACAAAAGTATTCCCCAGTGTTTGGTGGGGCTTCCTAAACCCAGGAGGCCTGGCAGATGGTGGCACAGGTCTGGGAAATGAAATCTGTGCAATAACCTCGATCCTACCCACAATTATTAGAGATTAGTCTGGTCCTTTGCAGGAATACCCACCAGACACTGGGTCTGTTGAGTCTGGCAAGGATGTTCCCCAGGGTCTGGGTCTTTATATGGGGGGCAGAACCTTCTGGGAATCTCGCATGCCCTCCACACCCTTGTGGGGTCTTGGGACATGTCTTGCATCTGTGGACAGAAAGGACAGAAACAGGTCTGTTCCTGAGGGTTGAAGGCTTTCACCTTTGCTTGGAGGCATCCATAGGTGTGGACCTTGAAGCCCCCAGAATGCTGACTGGGAGGCATGTGGGAGCCAGTCTCAGGCTCCTGGATTCCTGCGGACAGCTTTCTGTGGGCTTGGCCAGCGGAGCTGTGGAGGTGGGTTGGGGCTTGGAAGCAGCTGGCTCCGCAGGGAGTGAGACCCAGTCATTCCTCTTCTTGGGGGCCCAGGTGCCATGAATGACCATTTCCCAATGCCCTGGGGGAACCCCGGCCTGCAGACATGCGTTCAGGGCAGTAAAACCATCATTCGGGGCCTCATCTGTGCAAAACGGGCACATGGGGAATGACCCAGTGTCTGTTCAGCATCAGGAGCATCAGAAATGACATCTGCTACCAATGACTGGGTCTGTCCTGTTGATAACTGAGTGGGGTCTCATCATGTAGACAGGCCACAGCTTTTCATCCACTCATGGAGATTTGCACATTTAGGTTGTATCTGCATCCTGGCTGTGATCACATGCACAGTGGTAAACATGGAGGGAGGTTCCTGTTCAGATTGGTGTGTTTGTGCCTGAGGGTAGATGCCTGGATGAGGAATCACCGAGTCACATGGGAGTACAAGTTGAAGGTGGCCACACAGCCCCCTACCGGGGCTGGACTACAGCAGTGTAAAGAAAAATACTCAATAAACTCAGTAAACAAGTTAACTTTTGATAAGCTTATTGAAGGTATCAAGACACTCTCTACTCCAAGTTCCTGTTTCTTGTGGGGATAGTGTTTTTCCTCAGGATGATCTCTCTGTCCATGAGGACAGTGCCTCATCGCTCCACAGGCATCCCACCAGTGTTTTGAGGTAATATTTTATTCATTGACCGGAATCTGTCCATTAAGTAAAAAACAACAACCCTCATCATGCATGACTAGAATTATCAAGAACCATGAAGAGAATTTAGTTCAAAGCATTCATTTTTAAGGGTGACCAGACTGAGCCAAGGTCACCTATGCAATTAGCTGTGACTGGGACAGCAAAGGAAGGTTTAGGGCTGATGCATTTTTCTTGTAAATGGCAAGTGATAGGATGATGGGTCATTCAACCCTATGGCAAGAGAGGGGCACTAAGACCCAACGAGTGAACTGAAGCCCTCCTAGGGGCTTCCTGGCAGCCTTCCTCTTGGCGGGGTAACAAGAGAACAGCTTGCTCCACTAGTACCTGCATGAAATGGAATGTATTTAGGAAGGGGTATGGGCAGAAAGAGGTTTTATTTTTACTAACAATACACAGAGTTAGGTTGATTAAACTCTCACAAAAGCCCATTGCATGTATAGTTCATAAAATTTGCTTGGCTCCTAAACTGAACCAGGCCCAAGGTCACTGGCACAAAGAACAGGGAGACCACAGGCACTGTGAAGTTCCAGAGGGAAACAAGACACAAATTGATTCAAAAGCATTGTTCAAACCAGGTGAACTCAACATTTCTTTTATAAAAGTGTGGCCATATGCTGTTATTTCTATAATTGGCAGAGCAAATATTCAGTAAAGACTAGGCAATCCAGGCAGCCAGTGGCTGGGTGGGCTGGATACCGAGTCTGGACATGGACATTTCTGGCTGCCCCAGGTTCTCACTGGGAGACAGGAAAGAGGCAATTCATTTCTCTGCCACCCATGCAAAGGGGTCCTCAGTCCCCGAGTTCTGAAGTTATAGCTTGGTGATTTCTCCTGGTCTCCTCGGGGCACAGAGCTCGTATCATACTTCATGGGGAACACTTACTCCTTTCTTCCTGGAATGACATATAAATCTACATCTATCGGCAGTGACATGCATTTCTTCTTTTTCTGACTGTCAACATGGTGACTTGCATATCTTGGATTTTGCTCCATTTTTACCCCCTTTTTTGTTCCTGTAAGTGCTGCATTCTTGGAAAAATTCCCTTGTATGGTGTGTGTGTGTATGTGCATGTCTGTGTGTATGTGCACACATGCATGGGGTAGGGGGTGAAGGAATTTGATATCTTTGAGCATGTGTGCCTATGTTTAGGATGGTTATTGGTTTTGATTTGCAGTATTAGTCCCTCATCATCCCATTTAATAGTTTCCTATGGATCCAAGAGAGTTCAGTAAGGTAAAGGAAAAAATTAAATGAATTCAGATTAAAGAACAAAAATAAAATCATTCTTCCTCACAAGTGACATGTATGTATAAAATCCAGAGATGTCTACCAAAAAAAAAAAAAAAAAAAAAAAAAAAAAAAAAAAAAAAAAAAAAAAAAAAAAAAAAAAAAAAAAAAAAAAAAAAAAAAAAAAAAAAAAAAAAAAAAAAAAAAAAAAAAAAAAAAAAAAAAAAAAAAAAAAGCCTCATAAAAATAAGAAGAGAAATAAGTGATGTTAGCAAGTTTGGAAGATAGAACAACAATTGCAAACTTTATTTTTGTGATAAAATGGATGCAGTTTGTAACTGAAATTCTAAAAGCAGTGTCATCTAAATTTCTCCCCCAAAAGTTAATCTCTTAAGTACAAATAGATACTATATAGACAAAATACGTAGGAGATTTTGGTGAGGGAAGGAAAGCATCAAGGAGGAAACTGTTCATGTGTGGAAGTCTCTCTAGAGCCATTTAATTAAAATGGGTTTATCCATTTAATGCAATTATGAAAATCCCAACAGAACTCTTTGGAAGCATGGACCAAGTTTCTAAAAGTGACATAGAAATGTAAAGGAACATAACTAGTTATTCTGAAAAGAAAAAAAAAATAGGAGAACTTACTTTTTCAGACTTAAGGTATTTTATAAAATATACAATAGTCTAGATAGCATGATGTTCACAAAACAGAATGGGAGATCCAAAGTAGTTTGGCATTCATATTTTACTTGATTTTTATTTTGCTTTTGATATGTGTAGTAGAAAGAGATTATACTTGTCAACAAAGGAAGCTGTTAGAATATACCACAACTGATATAGAAATAATAGAACAATGACTTTAAAATGAAATGTACATTTCATGATATTATTGAAGCAGGCATTGGAGAAAAACCTTTTATCATGGTGAGTCTGAGTTCACTGATATGACACCAGAAACAGAATTGATAGAATATCAATAAACAAGGCTTCATCAAAATCAGAGACTCATTCTGGAAAGACTGTGGGGAAAAATGAAAATATAAAGTGCAGAGTGAGAAGCATTTGCAAATTAAATATCAGACAAAAGACCTGTATTCAGAAGACACCAGACATTCCCAGAACACAAAAAAGAAAACTAGCAACACAACTAAAAAAAAGGGGGGGTGGGGGGTGGGGATACAAAATTTGAACAAACACTTTACCAAATAAAATAGCTGGAAATAAGTTAGTAATCTAAACAAAATAAATGCCAATTGTCATCTGTCATTTATCATTAGGGAACTTAAGTTAGTAAACGCACCATAAAAAAAATCATTGAAATCCTATTGGAATGGCTAAAATGAAATTGAAAAGAAGCAGATGATATTCTGTATCAGCAAGTATACAGCAAGATGCATATCAAGAGAAACACA
The DNA here is from genome assembly GCA_004024945.1 of Uropsilus gracilis. Classification (NCBI taxonomy): domain Eukaryota; kingdom Metazoa; phylum Chordata; class Mammalia; order Eulipotyphla; family Talpidae; genus Uropsilus; species Uropsilus gracilis. The sequence continues at coordinate 28,269 of PVHY01001830.1, read as the reverse complement.
TGGATGATGAGAAGGCAAAATTATTTTGTCTTATTTGAGCTGTTAGAGAAAGTTCCTATTAAGTAAAATCTTGCTGAACCCTTGGTATTTGAATTTCCTCTTAAGGCTTATTCATAAAAATGAAAACTGATGTTCAAACAAAACCACATGTGTGCATGTTTGAGAGCAGTATTGTTTGTCACTGCCCATTTATAGGTCAATGGGTTAACAGGGTCAGCTGGCACCCAGCTGGCACCTCTCAGCTGACAGAGAAAGTCCCAAAGATGCATTTGATGGATGAGTCCAGACTCATAAGGTGGCATATACGTTGCTTCCATTTTGATTTCTAGGAAAGGAAAACATAAAGGCAAACACAAGAAAATCCCTTGGGAGTGCTTAAATTGTTCTGTTTATTGCCTGTGGTTGTCATTAATAGAATCCATGTGTGTATGGGAATAAAAACTAAGTACATAAAGTGATTTTTGCATTATATTAGTTATAAAATAGTTGTGATGACAACCAACTATTTTATAATACACTGAGATGGAGCTAAATTAATACCAGTGAAATTATATTTAGCAATTAAATATACTCTTCTTTCTTAAACATCTCATGAAATACAGACATCTCCAAGTCATTAATACCCTTGCTTTTCTGTTGGATGTCAGCCGGGAAAAACGTTTGGTCTTTCTAAAACAAAGTTGCATGTTTAGAATCCATTTCTTGCCCTCTTGTGTTCTGAGACTCTGTCAAGTTAAATGATCCCTTAGAGATGAAATTATTTGCCCCCAATATTGTGGAAAGTGTTTTTTGGAAACTCATAATAATGAGTGAGACAGCAGATAATAGAAGTCTTCTCCATCTAATGACAGCCCCATTGATACAAGGCTGAGGTCACTGCAGTCAGTAATGAGAGCTGATTCAGAAGGACAGCTCCTTCCACCTGGGGCTGAAGCCAGGGCTGACAGTGCCATTTATAGCAGGCACATTCACACCTTTAAATGAGAAAAGTGAACCCCACAACCTGAGGTGCACAGTGTAGTAGGGGGAACAGTGGGGAGGAGGGATTGCTGCACTGCAATACTTAATTTGGAAGTAAAAGGTCTATAAGGGAAACAATAGCTTATTCCAAACGTGTCCTTCTAACTTAGCTACAGCTGTTTTAGGTAAGGAGCGTAAATGCAAGTTCAAATCAGTGTAGCTAGTCTCTGTTATCTATAGAGAATTGTTCACTTTATTTTGCTATTGCATTTGAAATCTTTAGTTATAAATCAACAAATGTTTCTCTTATATATCATTGAGTCAGGTTTCAATCACTTATTTTTTTAAGAATGCAAACACTAAATGAAAACAAACAAAAACATAGATTTGTCCTCCCTCCTCCACCCCACAGTTAATCACCAGAAATTTTGATTAATGTTAGAACATTAATACCTTTTCACCTATCTCTCCATTTAAGTGTTCTCCCTCGTTCATCAAATGGTGAAGGAATCCATTGCAGGATTAAACCTCCTCTGTTGCATCAAAGTCCTTCTAGATGTAAAGTAACCAAACATACAATCAATCTTCAGTATTTCCTCCAATCCAAAATGCATAGCATGATAAGTTGGGCTTTTTGGTTATCTAAATATTGTTTGTTTTTTTTTTGTTTTTTTGTTTTTTTTTTTGATTCTGTGCTTCTATACAAGCACATTTATTGACCTTAGAGAAATCTCTCAGATAACTGTATTACTTGGAGCTGGTGCTTACTATCACTTTTTGCTATTGCAACTTTGCTAGAAATTTATCTGTAAAACAGATAAAACACTTATTATGCTAAAGGCTAAGTAATTCTCCCAAATATTATTCTATGGAAATATAGGCAACTTGTTTGTAAATCCCACCAAGATACAGTAGTATAACCTCTTGCCAGATGTTTCATTTTAAAGGCAAATCTCAGTCCTTATTTGGAAGAAATATACAATTAACTTAGATAGAATCAAACACTCTACCTAACAGGCATTCTTACACTGTCTTTGCATGGTGCCATCACAGGAATTCTGGAAAGCCAGGTTGGAACAAATTCTTCAGTTGCTTCTTCCCTTTCACAGAAGGAGGATGAATACCTACATCACCAACAAGAAGAAAATACATTTTTGTTGTTGTTGTTGCTAACTACAGTCGAAATCATTCAAACATAAGAAAGCAGGAGAGAAAGTCAGTGATGTTGAAGCTGGGGCTTTGAAAATATCAGTAAAACCAATGATAGATTGCTCACATCAGGAATGAAAGAAGGCCAGCACTACAGCCCCCATGGACAGGAAACAGATAGTCAAGTGTATGAGGATCCCCAGGGTGCTGCAGCTGCCCCCTTGAGTAGCCCATCCTTCTGGAACACCAGGGGACAGACCCCCCCTTCCCCTCCCATAGTGCTGTACCCCATCCCAGCTCATCGCAGTGGAGCCCAAGCTCTGGGAAATTCTGTAGCTGCAATGGCCTTGCAATTCTCCTGACAATGGCTGTCTTAAAAATGGTTAAATTTGAGAGATGATTCTGGGAGCTGGGAAACCACTTTCTCATGGCTTATCAGCAACAGTCATGGGCCCTGGTAATGAATGACTATGCTGGGGTAACAAGCACATCATGGCTGCATCCACTTCGTAGTAAGAGGCTGTCAGGGGCAGGGGCAGACAGCAGATCCAGAATCTCCTCCCCAGCCTGCCCTGCTTTATTCTCAGCTCCTCTTTACGTTGGATTGTGGCCGGGTCACTCAGCTTCAGGGCTTGGCCAGGCTGGCCTGTGACAGTCCAGAAATGCTGCAAATTATAGGTGTCTCTATGTGTCATTTACTATACACAGACACCGATATTGCTGACACTGGCATTCTAATCTCAGGGGCGAGCCTACTGCGGGATGCATGAGAACAGACTGGCAGGTCTCCTCTGTGACTGCTTCAGTGGAGACTCCCATCTCCCCTCAGAGCCTTTATGATGGAAACACACCTGGAACACCTTAAGAGGAACCGTCCTAAGCCAGGGAACTGCCCCTCCCATGGCCTTGGGCTGAAGAGTCTGACTTGGCCACAAGAATCTCATTCTGCACTCACCGCAGGTCTGTTCTGTGCAGACCCTAAAACCCCCCCAGAAGAGCCTGCACCAGGCGTACTATGAGCAGCATGGAGGCCCGCCGTCTACATCTAGAAACACAAATGTGCAGTCAGAGGGCTGAGCGGCATCTGCAGACACTACACAGGGGACACAGAGCCGGGGACTCTTCTCCCCCTGGCAGACAGGTGACTTCCAGGGCCTGGCAGCTCTGTGCCTGCTCGCCGCTTGGATGGAGCCTCCTCCGGAGCACATCCATGCGAGGCATCTGACTTCGGGCTGATGCCAAAATTGCCGAGATTTGACGTTTTCCTTCCACTGACTTTTTGCTGTGACGTTTTGCAGTTTTTAATCTTTGAGAAACATCTTCACAAACAGGTTGGGGGAGGTGGCCCTGGCAGCGCTGGACAGGGCACGTCCAGGAAGAATGTGTGTCTGAGGTCCCCGCCACCCCCAGCATCATGGACTTGACATGGGTGGCCCTGTTCAGGGCAGACTGTACCTGGAATATTTGCCACCCCCATTAGACCACCCTGTCTCCCCTATCTCCCCTGCCTCCTGTCTCTCCCTCTCCCCCACACCCGTTTCCCCTTTCTTCTTCCACCTCGACCTGCCCAGGCATCCTTGGGCCTGTGCTCCCACCCTGAGGGGCCAGCACTGCTATCTGAGGACTCGGGAAAAGGGAGCACCTTAAACCAAAGACCTGGAAGGAACTTCTATTGCAATGTGGCTGCGAGGCCTGTGCCACAGAGCAGGGGGATATGGTGGAGGGCCCAGCACACCTTCCCATTCTCCCAATCTGCTGACCTCCTTTATTCTTCGGGTGATGAGGGGGAGCCTGGCTCTCATGGCCCCGCAGGGCCAGGACTACCTTGGGAGTCCGCTCAGTCCCAGCAGGTTGGGTCACTGAATGCTACGGACAAAGCTTCAGGAACCCCACTCGTGGGTGTGAGGTCTCATGGCTGTGGGAACCCCCACTCTATGTGAGTGGCATTTTGTGATTTTGGCTCAGACACTAGTTAGAACTACTATGTGAGACTTACTTAAACAATTATTGTCCATTTGTAAGAAATGGATTGTATCTTTTTTTTTAAAGGGGGGGTGTCACCAAAGAGGCTGGAAACTTGGTGAACCAGAGGAGATGGTAACAGGGAACAGTAGGAGGGACTAAGGACAGAAGGAACACGGGTCGAGCCTCTGAGGATATGAGGGGGATGCTGGTGAGAGCATCCTACACGAGCATCTCCATCTGCTGTCTCTGGGACAGAAGTGACCAGGCCAAAGTTCATTAGGGGTCAGATATCTGGACGCTCATGGCCAATGTGGAGAGGGACAGGCAGGAAGGAACATGTAGCTGCCCCCTCCAGTACGTTCAGGCCACATGGCAGGATTATGTTTGTTCTTCCTAAAAATGTGCGACTGATGTGCTGGCCCTAGTCTGAGATATACCAAGTCTGGTGCCCCCGTACATCAGCTGCTCACCGGAACTGGCACCATGCTTATCAAATGCACCCCTTGCCTTCTCCTCCACCTCTTAGCTTGTTTTTCTCTGCCTCAGACCTAGTGGGGTATAGGTTTGTGACGCTGTGACACTCCCACTTGGACAGACCTGGCAAGCAGGTAGCATGGGTGAAGCAGATGTGTGGGCAGGGTTGTGGCAGATGTGCAAGCAAGGGTGTGGCAAGGGTGTGGACGGGGTGTGGCAAATCTGTGTGCAGGTGAGGCAGAGACTCTGCAGATGTGCACACACAGGTGGGTTGCTCCCCGGCTGCTGTCACTGAGCAGGTCACTCCCGGGACAGGAGAGGGAGAAGGACTGGCAAGAACTGCTGGAAGCAGAAGAGTCTCCCTTCACATGCAACATGGGGCTCTGCACATAGTTCTGCGCCACCCATTCATTCTGGGATTGAGATCAGCTGCCAGGAGAGAGATGCTGGTGTGCGTTTCATTCCCACTGGAGGGACAGGAGACTGGTGGGAGATTCAGGTCTTGAGTGAGGGCTGAAGATCCTGAGGAGGGGAATACTGCTTTCCTGTGCCCTCACACAGGCAGCCATATCCAGCGCCACCACGAGGCTGTCCAGCAGGGAAGGCTTGCAGTGACTGTGAACCAGCAGGCAGGAACCCCAGTCTGAAGGACTGTGGCCACCAACACACAAGGAGGGGATGTCGGTGAGGCCTGAGTTCTCCGTGCACTCTGCTGTTCCTAGGAAGATGCGGATTAACAGTTAATCCATGCCAAAGCACTGGTGCATGCTGTGCTCCCCAGTGTTGCCTTGCAAGAAGGGGCACACAAGGTTTGTTTGAAAATGTGATGGGTAAGAAAAATCTCTGCGACATTCCAAGTGATCCCCCGGCAATAATCAATCAATCAATTAATTGATTAACAAGCAGGAATAAGATGCAGAGCACACAGACAGAAAATTCACCACATGCTAGATTCAACTCAGGTTGTATCAATCAAAGACCATCAGGAGGAAAGGGACAGACCTCCCAACAAGAAGGATGCAGGTCTCAGTGTTTGTGGAAGGACAGATGCTGCTGTGGGTCTGCAAAGCTGAGCTGCAGAGGCAGAACTGAACTGCAGAGGCAGAGCTGAGCTAGAATGCCCCAGAAGGGTCCTGGCCACATTGGGACAGGCACCCACTGGCTCTGGAGGGCTCAGGGCATCTGAGTGCACTCTCCTTTCTCACACTGAGAGATCAGACTGCACATGCTGTGTCCTCCAAGGAAAGGCTCTTGCTATTATGTTACGAGATGCAACCCTTTATGATGAACCCTGTCAACTTGGGGGTAGTTCACGGCATGTAGTGTCCCCTCCACAGACAAGCACATAATTTCCTATCATGGAAGGAGTTGACTTAGTCTTCCTAAATTTTAGCATGTAGGTGCAGCGGCCATAATGTCTACTGAATTTACACATCAGTGGGTTCACTGGCACCGACACTGAAGAAAAATTAAATCAATAAATTAATTAAATACATTTTAAAGATGAATTAAATGATACCTCTGTGAGGTTTGAAAAGGGAATGAACTCTTCCAAACAAAATTCAGAAGAATTATTGAGGGAGAAATTGTATTACTTATAAGATGGCTGATCTCTGATATGGATTCAGGTATTACAGAGTATCTGAAAATTACCTTTATGCCCTTGATTACATGTTCAAAAGGAGGAAGGGATCCAGAGGACAGCCCCATCCCTCTCTCCCATCCCTCCACACATACACACTGAGCAGTATTTTCAATTTGCTTTCTGTAAAGCTATCAACCCCTGTGTAAAACTTCAGTAAGATATTTTGAGATCACATTCATGTAACATATACAGAATATGTTGTAATTTTCCAAATAATACATACACATGTTCCATGTATCAACTGAGCATGACTACCAAGGTGCATGGACAGATAGGAAAACACAGACCAGATAGGGTGCCACACCGTCAGCCTCAGGGTCTCCATTGATGGGTGGGGCGAGGTCCCTGGAAGTTAAAGCCGTGATTGTACTAGGGATAACCCCATCTTGAATCACCCACCAAACTTTGGCTTTCATTCTCTATGAAATATGAAAAGCAGAATTCTGTTGTTGCACTGTCTGACATTTAGAAAACAGTTGTATTCACCCTCAGTAACAGTGCAAAACAAGTCAGCCATGGGTGGATCCACTCTCCTTTGCCTTCCTGTGAAGGGTGAAGGTCCAACAACTTCAATGGTGCTACTTACTTGTTTTGTTTTGTTTTGTTTTGTTTGAGACTAGGTCTCACAATGTTACCCAGGGTGGTCCTAATCCTGCAGACTCAAGTGAGCCCTAACCTCAGCCTCCCAGGTAGCTGGAATTACAGGTACCTGCCACCACACTCAGCAGTTTTTTAAAGACTAGGTCTCACTACATTGCCTGGAATAGTCTCAAACCCACGAACTCAAGTGACCCCTGGCCTCAGCCTTCCACCAATGGAATTAGAGTTGCATGCCACCACACCCAGCTCACTCTTATTTCTTACTTGGTGTCTTTTGGTCATCTTCACAGGCTGCGGGTAATGACAAGCAGCTACAATCCCCACTGGGTCTCTGTGGATGGAGTCTCTCATCATACCTGACTCTGCCTGCAAGAACCCTAACAGATTCTCATTTTCCTTTATGGAGTGAAAGATGGACAGGGAGGCCGAGCCTGCATTCTTAGAAGAAGGAACACCCCATGTGGTCCAGCATGGCTATGAGGAAGCACAGATCCTGATGATTTGCTCATCAACAAGTACAAACTCTTCATTTGCCCTATCACCAGTGGCTCCAGAAGTAAACACAAAGACTTCTGTGATCAACGCTGATCCATGTGTGAAGCAGAGACTCTCCTTGAACCACCCGCTCTAAGGAGCACACAGCGTCTCCACCGAGAGTGAAAAAAAGTCTAAGCCAGGAAAGGTCCCTGACTCACACCCAGATGGGATGGACAACAGCTGGTCGGCTGCCACATGGGCAGGCTCACAGCCCAGACCAGGCTAGACTGCAGTGAGAAGGAAAAGACAGGCTGGCAAAACACACACTCTGTGTGTAGGGGCCAAATTAATGTAAAGTCAGCCACGTGTGGATCCGCTCTCCTTTGCCTTCCTGTGAAGAATGCTGCGGATTGTAGTGAATTTGGTACATTCCAATCTCTAGTAAGATACATGAACACACACCCCTTAGATGTGGCTCATTTCTCTGCTGAAAGCCACTGACAGTTCCCACCAGCTGTGGCCCCACCTGGTGCTGACCACATAGGAGCCACTGAGTGCCATCAGCTGGTCTATAAAAGGTCCTCCTGGACACTTGGTAGTGCAGCTGTTGAGTTTGAAATTGGAGAGAAACCACGTGGGGGGTAGACAGTTGGAGCAGCTGGAGTTCAATTACTATTTTCACCTATTCTCTTCTCCCTTTGATATCCTTGCTTCTCTCCCATTTATGAATTATCCCCGATTTACTTTTATGCTTTCCCTCACCCCTCCATTTCCCTTTTGTAGTCTACCCATTTATTCCACTGTGTTGGGATCATGTAAGTATATATCTTGTATATATCATAGTTATTATATTTATTTAGCTTGTTATGTTTATAAAGGATAGAATAGAGATAGTATGATTAGCATAGTTAATACCGTTAGTTGATTTAAATGTTGTTTAATCAAATATTTCATGTATCAATGATTGTTTATTCATTTAGGGTTTTTTTTTTTGTTTTTGTGTTTTGTCTTCATTTTTGTTTTTTGTTTTTTTGATGTTAACAACATAGTCAGCTTGCAGTTAGTATTCTTGGGTAGGATGAATTTTGATAGGTGGCTGTGTGCTACTTACTGTGTGCAGTCAGTTCATCAGTTTGCTCAGTCAGACATCAGCATAGGCAGATGATGGACATGGTGGCTACTTCAAACAATTACCACATGCTCTGGACCCTGCACTCAGGCAGCTCTGCCAAATTGACGCTTGCCAGTGCACCCTCTCGGGCACCAGGGTCGCAGTGTAAGTCATTTAAAAAGTGAGGTGGGGAACATGAAGACTCTGATCCACCCTCACATCATTCAGCTCTTCCAGGTGCTGGAGACGGAAGAAGAAGTATTCATGGTGATAGAATATGCCAAGAATGGGGATCTGAAGGAGTATATCTGAGAGCAGGGGCAGCTGCAGAGAGCAAGGCCCTGAGCATGTTAGTGCAGGTCCTCTCCACCCTCAGCTACTGCCACTGAACGGGCTGTACCATGATATCAAACCCCAGAAATTACTTCCTGGACCACAATGCCAAAGCCAAGCTGGCTGACTTCTACCTCAGTGTCTGCTGCATGGATACGAAACTGAGCACGTACTATGGGAGTACCCATTACACCACACCTGAGGTCTATCTGTGCCAGCTCTACAACAGGCCCAGCATGGACATATGAAGCCTGGGCGTGAAGTTCTATCTCATGGTCACCGTGCCATTGCCCTTCAAGGGTGACAGCCCTTTGGCACTGTTCTACCATGTCCTCAGTGCGTGCGTGTTTTGATGTGCTGCTTGACATCTCAGTCATGTGCAGGAACCTCCTGCAAAGGATGTTCACTAAGAATCCACAGCAAGGGTTAAGCTAAAGAAGATCATGACCTACCCCTGGGTGAGAATGAGACCAAAGTTCTTGGAGCTAGAAGACCTGTCTCTGCTGTATCATGACCCAGAGCTCACAGGAGCCATGATCCATATGGGCTTCCAATGAAATGAGATCCATAGGTCCTTCAGTGAGCAGAGACATGACAACTCTTACCTACTACTCCAGAAACAGAAAGAACTGGAGAGTGCATCACTTGCCGCTGTAGCTGAGGATACTGGTCCTCCTTAGCCTGCCCCTCAGAGACCAAGCGCTCAGAGGAGAGAAACTTCAGGGAGCCTCCCTTCAGAAAGTTTCAGAGGGCCTGGGACAGGGAGGAAGTGCTGGGGGGAAAGCTGGAAAGAACAGCTTCCCACTATGGAGCACCAGTGCCAGTCTCAGCTCAGATCCCAGAGAGCCCAGCCTAGGGCCAGGGTGCCCACCTCCAGCCCAAGCTGGGAACTGGCCAGTATATACAGGAGGACCTCACCTTCTAGCACAGCATCTACAGAGGCCACAGTGAGGACAGTGTCACCTCCCTGTTCCCAGCCCTGGATCAGAGCAACATGTGGAGGATGTCCACCTCTTGCAACCTAACTGACACCAGAAGGGCCACAGAGAGGAAAGGATGACCCTTTGCCCACCAACATCCCAGATTCCAATCACCATCCTGAGGTCTCCAGCAGCCCATCACTAAAGCCTAATATGCAACAATCACACCACCCCCAAGGAGATCCCCACCAGTGGACACCCATGTCAGGCATGAAGCAAACCTTGGGGAGGATTCTGGGGCGCATCCTCACAAACTGCTTCTGCTACATCCTGAATATCCCCCATAAAATAAAATCCACCCTGCACTAACCCAATCCCTCACCTTCCCACCACCCAGACGAAAGCAACAGACTCCCACATGTACCCTGCTACCACCCCACTCCCCACCACTACCACCCAAACCTCTCCCCTTTCCAAACGCCATCCCTAAATCCACTCTACCCACACCACACCACCCTCTTCATTACCCACCGTGCCAGCCTCCCAAACCCCAGAACTCCACAGTCTACCTCCCCATTTGCAATATTTCCCATTCGCCTTAACTCCCTCCCTAACCTGCCATTCCCCACAAACCAAATATCCCCACCTCTTCCATCCCCATGCCCACACCCATGGCAGAGATCCTCACAAGTATTCCATGGAGACATTGAGTCTGGCTGTGTCACCCATTGCAACCCCAAATGCAGTATCAGATGCAAATATAGTGTGTCTACATCATTATTCCAAACTTGCAATAGGATAGGATCTGTAATTCTTTGGTAATGATAGTTGAAGTTCACTCATATTCATACGGAATCATTTGCATTTCTACTAAGTGTTTGATTGTTAAAATTATTCTGCTTAATGGAACAACATAGTATTAAGTTACTGTAAAATTTATTTTCTTTTTTTTATAGACTAGAAAAAAATAAAAAGAAATCTTACAGTAACTTAATACTATGTTATTTCATTAAGCAGAATAATTTTAATAATAAAAAATTTGGCAAAAATGTGAATGCTTCGTAGACTAAGCCTCACTATTTTGCCCAGTATTGTCTTGAACCCACAGATTCAAGTGATCCCCAGCCTCAGTCTCCCAGGTAACTGGTATTACAGGTGCATGTCAACACACTTGGCTTAAGCTACTGTATGATTTTAATGTGGAAAGTTGTGGAAGTCATATTTTTTCCTCATTTGTTGTTTACATATATCTTAAAATTTACATTTCACTTAAAGTGTTGTCTTCCTGATGACTTCATGCTTGGTAATAAGACAATAATTAAATATATTTTAGTTCTGATATCTTTTATTTTTATAAACCAGATATTTTTCCCTCTTAACAGTAATTTGTAATGAAAAAAAATGGATAGGTATCTTTCATTTAGTTATATAGTGTGTCTCTTCACATATATACATATATAGACTTTTGTATATGATAGTTACATAAGTACAAAGGTAGGTAGCTATTAGATAGAGTTGGTCATTTTGATGGTGGGAAAAGTATTAATTACTGACTTACGAGCTAGAATGAATTTTTCTTTTATAATTATATTTCCTCATTGCTTTTGCATATGTTCCATAGTGTATTATTGATATGTGATTATTCTTATGTAGAAATGGAGATACCATTCAACTGTATACACTGAAAAAAATGGGAAAAGTGGTATATTTTTATTCACTAGGAATTAATTGCTTTCATTATAATCATTCCTTTGCCAAGATATGAAGGGGACCTTAAGCACATAATAAACAGCTCAGTTCATGTTCGCTGAGTCCCAATTTTTGATGTGACTTTGTCTCTATCTCAAATTATTTTCAATCTTTTCTGTCCATTCTTGTTTTCCAACCCGTGGCTCCTAACACTTGGTAGTCAGGTCTTTCAATTGTTTGATGTTTCAGAAGTTCTACGTTGTGCCTGTTGGTGTGCACAGCTATGTATATTCATACGAAAGACCTTACATCAAGGAGAAACCAGAGTTCAAATACAGAAACACGTCCACATTTGAATTTACAATTCAGAGAATTAGCCTCCCAAATGTCTTTTCTATTCTCAGATAAAAAGGAGAGAGTAGTTACTATGCAAAGGGAAATAAATTGTATCATTTTAATATGAAAAAGCAGTCAGTATCTCTCAACATTTACCATCCTTTGACTTCTACACAAGATGCTTGTTCATAGATGAAAAGGGTGTATGACATGGTTAGAAAGGAACATATTCTGGTTTGATGAAAATCCCAGGAGGGGTGGCCAAAGACTGGTTTCTGTAGGGTGATTTGAGTAACAATGCCTGGAGCTGGCTGGATCCACCTAAAGGTTTCCCTGTGTGAAGACAACACTGAATAACATTATTGACAAAAATGTTTCAGCACTTCTTTCCTTGTACTTACTGTGGTATAAGAGTTCAGTCTCTACTGCACCCAACCAGCAGAGGATGTGTGGATGGGCTGCTGCTGCTCTCTCCAGGCTTCCATCCACAGCAGCATTGAGTTGCTCAGACTTAGGAAGAAAGGGAAATGCATGTGGATTTCAGCTGTGTGGGGTCCTGCCTCAGCCTACATGCTGTCTAACACAAACATCTATGATGTGATGTAGTCATGGACTAGTTTTTATCACTTCCAAAGTGAAAATAGAATTATTCTTCAGTTCTTCTCTGTTCTCCCCATATGCTGTGATTAAATACTAAATGCCTAGGCTTAAATTTCAAACCACTACTCATTCTCTATCAACTGGATGAATTTATGATACCGAAGTCTGTTACCTCTTTCAATCACAAAAGCTTTAGACTCTTCTTTATATTTTTAAGCTCCACCAATATCTTCTCAACACTCTCTTTAAGACTACTTGGGTCATTTCAAAGTTGCTGGCATGTATCCTTAACATTTTTTTCTAATCTAAAGGGACTTTCTTCTCATCTCCTACATGAATGGTTTAAGTCAATACACTGCACTCTTAACAGCCTGCTAAACTAATGTCCAGTCATTCAAGGAAGAATAATAGGAAAATGAAGGGTGAGCTTTAGATTCTACCTGAATTTGTTTAAAACAAAACTGCTTCCCCACACCTGTGTGCTGCTGTTCAGTTCTGTTGACTCATAGTATCTTCTCTAGAAATCTTTTATTTTCATCCATATGGAGTCAGAAGAACATATGTGATAAGGAGTTGCTAAGCATTTTTTTTTTTTTTAGTGAGCACCTGTGTCAGTATTTGATGATAAGAAAATATCGATACTAATCACCAAAGAAGTGACTTTTCTCCTGCTCTTAGTAGTACATATTTTGAAACTTGAGAGAGAATACTGGGCACAGCCTGGCAGAGCTGTTGCTACAAGTCAACTTAGCACTTTTCCCCCTCAAGAGAATGACACAGAAATCCGGAGCATTCTCTCTTCTCTCAAGATCAGCTGTTGGTCTGCACCCAGCCTGGTTGGATCCACACCATCACCCTCTCCCCACTCCATGTCCACCCACCCAGGAACAGACAGCCTTCACTCTTGCCATGATCACAGCTCCTCCATATGTGGTTTAACCTTCCTGTGCTATTCTGTCTTAGTGATTAGCAACACCTGGTAAGTCATGATACTGTATAACATATCCTATGTAAAGTGTAGGACAGAAGTGGTAGAGGTGAAAAAAAATGGATGCTATTCTGAGGGAAATGTTTACGTGATTTATGTGAAAAGGGAATCTAATGGGGAGAAACACAGAGGCTGCGCATGAGCAGCAAGAGAAGGTGAGGGGCAGAAGACCTGGGGATGGAGAAAGAGAAGGAGGGGGGGAGAGGGAGGAAGTGAAGGAGAAAGAGAGAGGAAGGAAGGAAGGAAGGAAGGAAGGAAGGAAGGAAGGAAGGAAGGAAGGAAGGAAGGAAGGAAGGAAGGAAGGAAGGTGTGGGAATGATATCTCCATAAATAAATACAATCCATGGATTTGTTGACTTCGGTTTGGGGAAAAAAATCATTTCACTGAAATGTGCCATGAATAGATTTTCTCTCTTTTGTTCTGAGGTTTCTTGTCTGATTGCATATATTTTCCATACTGTCCCCCAAGATTAATTTTATGAAGGATGGTGGGGCAACTCTATTTTAGGCTCAATCCGCAGCTTCAGTCAGGCACAAGTTCTCTAGTTTTCTGCCATTGGGGTAATCCCAGTTCTCAGCGCTGTCCGTGATTCAGGGGCTCGTATCAGGGGCTGCCCATACAAGTCACAGTGAGCGGGACTTTGCCCCAGTGTGTGGTGTCCACTGCCCTGGGGTGGACAGGGGACTGCTGTTAAAGTCCATAAACCCATCTCATGGCCACCTGGTCACCAGGATGCTTGAAAACAGGCATTTTCCCCATTTGTTGCAAATGGTGAGCAGCCTGAATTCATGCTTTGTGACTGCAAGCTGAACCCACCCCCATGTCCACATGTGAAGAAAGCAGATGAGCTTCCATACAGCTCGAGCAGAGAGGACACATCAGTGGTGTCCAGTCCTGGGCTACCTGCACTGTAAACATTTCCTGGGAGCCCTTGAGGGAAGAGAGGGGTGGACACCGAGTGTTTGTCAGGCCGAGAGCACCCGTGGGCAGGGGTGGGGGTTGCTGGTGAGCTGAGGCTCTGCAGTTCTCCCCAGGTCCAGTCTCAGAACTGGGCTCCTGGGGGTTAGGCCTGATTTGCTGCATGTGCAGGGAAGTAAGGAATGAGGTGCGGGGGGGGGGGGGATGCAGGTGAAGGTGGGTCCTAGCGAGGAAACCCCTCTGCCCCCAGCAACACTGTCTATGGCCCAGAGCTCAGCGGGTCCTGAGGGGTGACCCAGCCTTTGGGGTGTCTGGTCATGGTCACAGAGTCTCAGGTCCCTGCTCCCCCTTTCAATCTAGGGACAGTATCAGTGCCTGCAGACACCGGAAGCTCTGACCCATGCAGAGGCATGTGTTCTGAGGAAGGGGGCCTCAGACAGGAGCCTTTTAGCTTCATCTCCTCCGGGGGCCACCCTCCTGGGATGTCTGGATGGGCGGTAAGAGAGTGGGGAACCAACTGTGGGGACAGTGCGTGGACTCTGAGCCTCGTACTGTGGGAGCCAGAATGTCACCAGAGCAGGTGTTTCCTGCACATAAATGCATTTCGGTTCTTTTCCTGTTGCTCAAACTTTACAGAGTAAACATTCCCGCTGTGTCCTGTATTCACTTTTTGAGACAGAGTTCAGGGAGTGTTGTGCTGGTTCCATCAGGACATCCCTGAGGCCCTGTCTGAGGGTGAGTGGGACCCCTCTCCTCACCCCAGGGGCTACAGGCCAGTCCATGTGCTGCTGCTGCTGCTGCTTCATCACACATGGTCACAGGCTGCCCAGGTGCACATCACCACCCCTGTTCTCATGAACACTGGAGATGTTATATTCCCTAAGCTGTTATATTCTGCACATACTAGCGGAACCACAGGAATAAGCATATTCCCTGGAGTCTTTTATGAATGAGCAAAAAGGTAGAACCCAGATCAAATCAAATCTTCCTCATTCACTGCACAATCCTCTGCATTTAAGGTTTTTGTGGCAATCAAGCTGATGAGCTTATCCTGAGACAGAGCAGAGGGATGAACTGTCTCCGTCCAGTGAGATGAGAGGCTTTCTCTTGGCCAATGTAATTATTTTCACAATTGCTTTCTCCCTATGTCTATAGGGAACCATCCAACCCTTTCTACAATCATTGAGATCCTAAAGCAAATTTTACTTGCTTTTAAAATTTGAATCTATGAAATAATATCTGGTAAAGTTGTGATAAAACTCATCTGTGATGCTGAACGAATTATTCTATTCCCTTTAGTCAGAGAATTCATAAAAAATCTAATTTGGGTAAGACTGCAAACAAATAATGCAAATAATGATGAAGATGGGTAACCAGTGATTTTAGTGAAGACATTCTCAGCAAAAGGTGGGTTATGTCATAAACATAATTTTAATATTATTTTTATCTGGTTGATGACAAATCAGTTTTAATATTCAATATTAATACATTTCAAAATAGACTCCTGTGGTCATTCCTGAAAATCTAATTATCATCCTATCAGTTGTGACGATGTAAAAATGATGCAACTAAAGCTCAGTGTGGACGCTGATGTCCCTTGTAAGTACCTCACTCACTGGAGGTCATACCTAGGTTTTTCAAGTGCTGGTCTTTCATCCTTCCCAGATAGAGTGTTACTTGAGCGGCTTAGAAATGATGGTTCATTGTATTCTTTCCTGAAATGTTTTGGCCGTGGGAAGTTGCCCAGTGGCCTTTGTTTAATCATATGTCATTTTCTAGTTTGTTAATGGTTCATTAATGTTCACTATGATGATGAGTGACAGTTCAATTAATCAATCTTATCTGTTAATATCATTCTTGCACTCATTATTTCTTAAACTTTTCTCTTACACCAGATAGTCTCTTTTCTTATTCATCTCTATCCTCAAGGTGTTTGTCTCATTTCCACTTTATGGGGATCTACAGTTTGGATACTTTTTTTTCTCAGTCATTTCTGATAAGTCTATTTAGAAACAAGACTGGGTTTTTGCTGAGTGCAGGTGATTTCATTGATGCAAAGGACTATGTCCCATTATACCTATAGGCATAAAATTAAGAAGGTTAATTCATGCAAATAACATATATGTAGCAATGATATTCTTCTGAGTGCAGCATTATGAAACTATAAAAATCTCATTTGCCTTCAAGAGACTTAAATGATGAAAGATAAATTTGTGATTACTATATGTGTGTGTGTGTGATGATTGTATTAAGTTGCTGTTTGCTTTGTGGTTAAATCGATACTGAGTAGTATAGTGAAATATATGTACCTCTAGGTGATGGCACTGAACAATTAGTCTTATCTTCTTCAAACAAATGTATTTCTGTTTTAAAAATATTTTTTATTACTTAGAATCAAGAGTTTATTCAAGGAGTGTCTTTAATGCTGACAATCACACATGAATAATCTTGTAATAATTGAGTACACATAGAAGAAGAGGGCTACACCTTGATATCCTGAACATGTTCTCTCTCGCTCAAACAGTTCTGGGGGTCCTACTCCCATAGAATAAGAAGGGACCTTGGGTATCCACCCCAGCCCCAAAATGTGGTCACATCCTGCCTTGTAGGGAGCCCAATCATGCTTATTCCCATGGGGCAGGGGAGTAGGCTGAGGAACCTTGAGCTTCTGACACATCCCCAGAGCATGTCATCTCATTCCCACTCAACATAGAGGAAGGTAAATACATGTGTTTGGTGAGTAAACATTTCTCTCATGGACTAGCAGGAAGCTCCTTAATTAGTAATGACCTTGAGGTATTGCTTTTATAAAGCTAAGCATCTGAAGCCTGTATGTCATAAACCAGCCTGACTCCATCAGAATCATCAGAATACTTTTAAAAGACATACAATGTCCCCATTTTGCAGAGCCTCTCAGAAATTCAGGGCCTCTGAGTATGTCAGAAAACACTTTCCTTAATTCACCTGTTATTGAAAAGATTTTTGTTTAGTGCTTTACTTTTAAATCATTCAGCATGAGTGGATTGAGGTTGTAACCTTGAACCGTTTTCTTCAAGAACTTTTAAACATTATCACCATGAAATTAATTTCTCAGGCCAAAAGACAGGCAAAATATTTTGGGGTGAATGGAATTCATGAACTTTCAGATTGCTTTTTTTTAGGGTCAGACCTTTATTGAACAATTATACAACTTTACTTATTGGCTTTAGAACAATGATGGATATTATGAAAGCTAACAAAATCTTTTACATGAGAACAAGGTATCTATTCAAATATGATGCTAAAATATATTGAAATTTCTTAGAAGTAATCATACTTTTTAAATATTTGGAAATCTGCATTTTTGTCTGTACTTTTGAATGTTCTTCTAAATATAAGCTCTTAACTAGTCACAATTATGGGCATGGTTAACAAGAAATAATCATCTTGCTTTATATTTTTCTTTCATATTTTCCATTGTAAATATTTGTAAAATATTTATAAAAAGTTTAAAGATTGTTAAATTTCATATTGTGTAGTCAAATGCTAACTCAAACTTAGATAAATCTAATAGTTTCGAGTTAAAACTAATCTCAAACTTAGATAAATTACTAAATTTTTGAATACATACACTTCACCATACTTTATGAGTTTTACAATAGGATAATCTAATATATAACAAATACTTCCTTGAAAATTAACAGCTGCTATTCTATTCATTGGTTTGTTACACACAGTTTCCACATTTTCTACCTATCGAAAAAGATTGTTTCCTGGTTCAACCGGAGTGCATGTTTCCTTCCTGTTGTACTTGTTATGGTGTGTCCATCCATGTTCCTTTAACAGTTGGGCAGCTGGAATATTATGCAATCATAGAGCAAGACGATAAACATAACTTCTATCTTTCAATCTATGAGGTCATATAGAAAAAATTAAAAACCAAAATAATGAAATTATCTTCATGTTTTGATAGAAGAACTATACTGTCTGTGACAGACCAGGGGTATTTACTTCCAAGGGAAATGCATGTGTGCCCGTACAATTTCTGCATCTCAAAGGGATCATTACCATCTTTACTTAGTATTAACAAAGGTGTGATTAGTTAATACTTTACCACAAAATCTTGCACCAGGTTTTGGCTAATGTGCAGTGTGGCTACTGTGGCTACTGTGCAGAGTGCATAAATCCCATGTTAACTTTTCCCCTTGGTTCTACCAAATACCGAATTTGTAGTCAGAGGTCTTTAAACTTTTGAAGAACTCAGTAAGCTATTTCTGCTCTTTGAAAGAATGGGTCACTTAATTATACTCTGTTGCTCTTGAAAGGAAAACTATAATCATTAACTCTCATTAATAAAGAGGGGTGATATAATTCTAAGACCCAGAACTGTCAAGGGGATGACATTTGTCATCTGTGAGCTACAGCCCATAGAGGTTCTCGTGACCATGTGCCAGATTTGCACAAAGTATTCTCACCAAGCTGGAGGCTGGACACAAAGCTGATCCCTATTATTAGAAGGCATTTTTCACTCTTACTAGATTTTGTTGTCTTTATAGTTGGCAGCAGATAGATGGAGAGTCCCCAGCACAGAGGTATTCAGTGAAGGTGATTAGCTCTCTGTACTTTGAGAGTTTGTTATTGGTCACTGGCTAGCTGCTGTCTGAGGCTAAGGGTGGGTGTTCAGCTTCCCAAATACATGTCAATATAATGATTAATATGATACTCAAGACAGTAAACCTCCTGCTTTTTCCATGGAGTTTCTGAAGGTAGTGCCCAGTTGTTGTCTCAAGGCCTCTATTATTAATTATGCATGTGTAAGATGCGTTGGATAATCCAGTCCATATAATCAAAGCATTGGTCCTTGGGAGTCCATTACAATATCACACAAACTTTGCTTCCTACCTAAGAATTAGTTCTTCACATCCATCCTTCTGAAATTTACTCCATTCAGTCTTATGAAGGACTTCTGAAGAGTAAGTGTAATATTTTCATTGGTTATAAATAAAGGAAGAGTGTAATACTATAGCAATGAAAGGGTAATAAGACAAGAGAAGAGTAAGAATCAGCAATACTGAAGTCAGGGGAGAGAGAGTTGAAGATGAAACCATAAACAAGATATATTTGTGCAAAATTGAAGACATGCTAATGCATAAATAAAATTAAAAAAATAAAATAAAAAAATGAAATGAACAGCAGCCTTGCATTTATACCCATCTTATCTCCTAAACCACGCCCTCATCCTTGGGAGAAATACACAAGCAAATAGCAGTATCACCCCATAAACGTCTCTTGATCAATCTATTCTGTTCAAAATAATTCATTTGATACCATTCTTTCAGCATTTTCATTAAATCTTTCCCTTAAGTACAGTCCTTGAAAACACATTATCATGACACTGTCTAGTTTATAAATACTTTACTATCTAAAATGTTTTTAAACTCCGTTGACATTTTAAAATGATATGCAACAGAAAGTGTCTCCCAAGTAATGGGTTTCATTTCTGTTTATTTAGAAAATAGATGCAAACTAACATGTGATTTTCATTCAGGGAAGCAGAGATGGATTCCTCTGGATTTGCAGAATTGTAAGTGGAACACAGTCTCCTCCAAAGCGACCTGGTGGGACTCATCTGACTAGACTCAGAAATGTGCAGTAACCACCCACAGTTATGGGTGGGCAGACTACCACATTTGTAGGCACTCTGCTGTGCTAGTTTCCTAGCGGTCAATCCTGGGAAAATGAAATTCAGCTCTGGTGTCAGTAGTGGCAGCTAAACTTCAGAGGTTGATGTACTGAGAGGTAAAGATCACTCCCACCATTTTCACACTTGAAAGTCAGATTTAGAATCTGGATCTCATTTTTAACACTGCCCTTAAATAATGTATCTTAAATGTTTTTTTTTTTTTTTTTTGTTGTTGTTGTTGTTATCTTTTCCCTTAAACAATGTGATTGTTTAAATTTGTATCATTGATTAGTTTTAGGAAAAATGAGTTTTCTGCTTTAAGGGCAAAGCTGGAAACTCATTTGTTAATTTAGGCATTTACCTAATGGTTACAGGAGAATCAGCAAGATTAAGGTCATGGATCTTTCTGTTGTCAGATAATGTGTTAAATAAAATCAAAGCGATGATAAACAAGGGTAATTGTGGAGAAAAGCATCCCCTTAGGCTTCAGTTCAGAAAATGTCTGAAATTCTAAGGATGGACACTCCAAAATCTTCTTCAAGGTAGATAGTGGGGCAAAGAAAATAATGATTTTCAGGTAATTGAAATGGCATATGCATATTTTAAAGAAAATTATAAAAATTATATATGTTAGACTTCTGGTCTCTGAATACATTTGAAGGTGATTTGTAAACTGGGTGTGTGTGTGTGTGTGTGTGTGTGAGTGCGCACGTGTGTGTGTGTGTGTGTGTGTGTGTGTGTGTGTGTGTGTGGCAAAGAATATAGTGTCAGTTCTATTTAGCAAAATCAAGGATTATAATAGAATATAGACACTGACAAACCTATGTGCCAAAGTTATACATTTAGAAAGTAAACAGAAAAAATAAATTAATTTCATTACTTCAACTTAATTTCATTATTTTAGTTTTAACAAATGTGGGACCATAAAAAGGGAAAGTTAAAGAAAAAATGCCTGAATAAGAAACAGAAAACAAAATGTAGGAACAAATAAGGCCAAAAAAAAAATGTTGCTTTCATTTTAGAAATGATTGCATTTTGAGAGTAGCACTACATCAAAACATAGTCAGTTTCCTAGACTTTTAGTCATGTAACTAAAAAAAAAAAAAAATCAGTTTAAAATTTTAAATCAATATCCAGGTAGTCGAAGATTATGAAAGAACTGAAAATATTGCAATGGTTATGCCTATGCTTATATCTGAACATTGGTGTCTGGGAGGACATTCCCCTACCTCTCCAGTTTCTACTGGGGCTCATGAGCTGTTAAGCTGACATCAGAAAGGTCAGTAGGAGAGAAATAAATGTATTAATGTAATAATTAACACTCTACATGAGTGTATTCTAAAGCCAAGACAACAAAGTGAGGAGATATATCCCTGACTAGGAGATGGGCTGGGTACTCAGACTTCTGTGAGAGAGAAGCAGAGAGCCTCTGATGAAGACCAGATGCCTTTAACTAGACATTTGCCCAGTCATGAAGGAGAGTTTCATGAATAAAATGATTGTATCTTTGTCGACCCTGAGGTTCTCTCCATCATCTTATCACCTGTGAATCATCTATCTATCTATCTATCTATCTATCTATCTATCTATCTATCTATCTATCTATCTATCTATCTATCTATCTATCTATCTATCTATCATCTATCTTCTATCTATCTATCTATCTATCTATCTATCTATCTATCTATCTATCTATCTATCTATCATCTATCTTCTATCTATCTATCTATCTATCTATCTATCTATCTATCTATCTATCTATCTATCTATCTATCATCTATCTATCTATCTATCTATCTATCTATCTATCTATCTATCTATCTATCTATCTATCTATCTATCTATCTATCTATCTATCTATCTATCGTGTGTGCAATCGATTAAAAAATTATAAAAATCAAAATTCCTCTACTCTCTACAAACTACTGGCCCTTTACCTATGCTAAGACTAATTTGTGATTGTAGTTAATGTTGTTGAGACTACTTGATATGTAGTCAGCCTAAGACACTAACAAATGTCATTTTGAGAGAGAGAGAGACTATATATGGTCAAAATCCTAATTTGGGGTAAGATCTTCAATTTGATTCTTCCCATTCACTTCTGAGAGCTCAGCTTTGCCTGAGAGACTGGAGGATGTCTATTGCCCCCCCGGGCGCTGGGGCGTCCCCCTCCTGGTCTTCCTTAGGGTCTTGGGGCATGGGTTCTGTCCCATGTGAGGTGGTTTGTTCTTTGAGCTTTAGGGGCACCTCCTTTGTGAGGATGAGATAATTCACGTTCTGCATTACTGACGAGGTTATAGTTCAGCAAAAGGAGAAGAGATACACTCTGCCTTCACGGTTCACATCATCACTTAGGATGTGGCAGCTGCCACATGTGTAGTGGCGTTCAGAGGCAAAGTCGAGCTCTGCGCTAGAAGCCCCACGTCCCCACCTCCGAATCTGCTGCCCAGGGTCTGGGCTCAGCTGTGGGAAAGGACTGTTGAAGACGATCATTGAGGCAGATCACCAAGAGGCTTCCCCTGATACTTTACACATTTTTTGATATTCAAACGGAACTTTTTGATTTTCCCTTTAGACTTCAAAATTCCTCCTAACATGAACTTTACATTGTTTTTTTGATAGAAAGTAAGATTTTACTTCTTTAGCCATTATGAAAAAGTCCTAGCTACATCCTAGGGGAAGCAGTTTGCTAATTTCCCTACACATATAAGTTCCTTCACCAGCTTCTCAGCATCTAATGAAGACTGGCATCTTTTAATGCAATTCTCTCCATCACTGGGGCACATACTTCCCCAGCAAAATAATGACAATGTGATTGCTCAACAAAATTGCTGCTTTAAATTAAAATTTAAGTAAATTAAAGATGTTTCACTAAATATCTGGTCACAAGTGAATAGCATTTTGCTCTTCTTAATATTTGATCAAAATAGTGTAGGTTAAGATTACCATCAATAAATTTGTCGCCTATCATATAGGTTCTGTTTCACCATGGCTTTTTATAAAAGCATTATTATGATAAAATATTTATAGTAGAAGTAATTTACTATACAGCCTATTCTTATTCTTTTGTCATAGATTGAAATAGAAAAAAAAAAGCAGGGGGAGAAAAGATATCTGTATGTTTTTACAAAATCACTGGGGTAAAAATACAACTAGGACAGTGTATTCTTCGTAAACTGTTATTTAAAATTGCATCTGCATGGCCTTGGTTCTTGAGGTCCTCCAGCATCATAGGCCACCATGAGGCAGCTGTTATTTTTTATTGATCATTAGCTGATCTCAGTCTTGAAGGCATATTTCTTCAATTTTTCACCCCTTCCCTTTATAAACAGAACACAAAAGGATATACCCTGGGCCTTAACCAGAATGGTTGCCATTGTGTCTTTCAAATTCTTATTCTCTTAAAAAAAAAAAAAGACATTTTCTATTAAATGTTGTAAGGAAAAGGAGTTTTCTGTGTTTTGCCCTTCTGATATTAGTCTCTATGGCCAGCACCTGTATTGCACCCCCTCCCCACTGACTGAAATACCAACCAGTAGGTGTGCATATGCATGAGCGGGTTTATCTGATCTTGGAAGAGAGGATAAAAGAACAATAGCACCTCAGGTGAGGGGTGGAGTGAGCACATGGAGAAAGCATGTGAAGAGAGCTTGAGCTTGAGCGAGGACAAACTTAAATGACTATTTCTTTGTGGTTTAGTATTAAAAACCCTAAGAAGATAATTTCAAGGACTATGACATTGTTTATCCACTACAGTCAGGGATGATAACCAATTAAATTGGTTATACAACAAACATGTCCACATTCAAACAGACTTTTTCTCATGCTGGTATTTTCCCCTTTAAGTGGGTGAATGAAGCTGCTAAATTATTCCTGGGCTGTAGACCTCTTGGATTATAGTAATAAAATGATCACAATGCAATCCACTTGTCAATTTTCATCATAACGAAGAGTCTCCAAAATGGCACTGATCTATATTTTAGTCTGAAATGAAGGGGAATTTCTTTACTTCACCTGTCAAGTAATTTCTTGTCCATTTCTTCTGGCAGCTAAATTGGTTTTAGTTGGAAAAGTGTTGCATTACGGGGAAAAGCTAAAGAGAGATCATTTCCTAGCACATTACAAAGAAAAAAAAAAAGTCAAAAATTCTCGATAGTGTCTGTTTCCAAATAATGAACAAGTGAAATCAATGATCACAGAAATGTGGGCTTCTTTTATAATTTAATTCTGATTAAAATTGAGTTAGACAATTTTTGTTTATCGTGGAATCTTATAAATAAGTAAATTTCTATCTTTGCATGATATGTAGGAGATGACAGAGAGTCCATTTCTTATGGAAAATTTTAAATATTGGACAAGGAGTTTAAATGTTAAACTCTGACTAGAGAAGATTTTCAACATATTATTGACAACATATATATATATATATATATATATATATATATGTATACATGTCATACAACCAATGTATTAATATCTAATTTTACTGGTCATAACCAAAATAAGTGTGGAACAGTAACTTCCTTTATGGGAAACCTAGATATTATTATTATTTCTGTATTCAAGGCATTTAATGAAATGCTTAGCCCAGTGTGAGACATAAATTCCATCTAATATTCAGCCTTGCTGTTCCATGACACAAACCAGACTGTGTTTCCTAGAATACAGCGTGACCAAAGTGCTAGAGAGGAGAATGTCTCACTGAAACTGACCTTAATAAAGAGCTGTAAAACTCATTAAATCTTTAAACCCTTTGTTGTTAATCAAGGAAATAATAGTGAATCATCATTAACTAATGAAATTTGAAAAACTACAGCAAAAGGAATCAAATAGATCAGAAGGCAGGCATAAACTAATTTGAGAAAAATAAAATGTGAAATGATAATTCAAAGAGCCACCTTTCTAAGAAAAGGAGAAAAATAATAAATTTTTCAATGCTACTAGAAACAACAATACATGGAAAATTAGATCATGTGAAAAAACATAATGCTGATGACATTGAAAATGCAGAGACAAGTGAAAGAATAGGCCAAGGCTGTGGATAATTCTATGATAATAAGATATTTAATATTCAAATATAGTGAACTGGATGTTTTTCAAAGAAAGCAAATTTGATCTTGTTTTTCCAAAAGACAAAAAAACAAACAAACAAAAAAAAAAACTCAAGCTCTCCAAAAGCCATAAGAACAACAAAAGTGCTTTCAAAGTAAAGTAGCCTCATTGAATCCCAAGCTCATGTGCTCTCTCTGTAGGTGACTTTGAGTTACATTAAAATGTGATACTTGCTTTGCTTTTCATTTTTCCATTTCTGATTACGCACAAGTGCAAGTATGCAATAGAAAAACAAGTCACGGAACCCCATCAATCCAACAGCTCCAAGAACCTGACTAGTCCTGCTTTGATCTCTATTCTCACTTTCTGGATTATTTTTTTGAAAAAAATAAATAAATGTGTGGTGTTTGCAGTCGACAGATGGGTGGGTGCTGAACACATGTGCAGCAAGAGTTGCTAGAGTTTACATGTCTTAGTTGCTTTCCTATTCCCGTCGGTGGTCACTGGAGGCGACCCTATTGCCGGCCATAACTGCTTTTTCTGTTGATGTTTACAAATTACCTCCTATTGGTAATTGACAAAGACTCTCTATAATTTGGTGGATCATTTAGTCATCAACTCCAGCGCAATGACTTTCAGCCCGAATTATTCTAAACAGAATTTTTAGTAGTTTCACTATTCCTTTAAATGCCCATTGAGGTTTGGAATTTTGTCAGCAAAGTCATCAAGTATGCTTTACGATATTATATAATCAATGCATTCAAGGAGGTAGTTGTAAATTCTTTTCTCTGTGAAATACATTCTATAATGTTTCATCTGGAGCAGGTCCAAATTTCTCTATTTAAACTATACCAAAGTGTATGAATGTCTGTTCATGGTCACAGATAAGTGAATCTAAAGATGACCTTTCCATCCATTGTGGCCTTGAGAATGTTCACAGAAGTACTTACAAGACGGTCAAATGAGAATTCCCAGGGGTGGTAGTGTTCTCTGTAGACAATTGCAGATTGCTCCTGAAGTAAATCTGCTTCATTTTCTGAAACAGATATGTCTAAAGTTAAACTCAGTCCACACCACCTGAATGAAACAGTGCTCTTCCACTGGATCCTGGGTAGGTAGTCAACCTGGCATCTGCACAAGTGAACTGTGACTGCATGACTTCTTTACAATGACAAACGGGCAGTCTTTGCTCTACTAGAAGCTCATATAGACAGTGGCGATAACTACAGTCCAGGCCTATGTGGCACCAGGTCCACGTGGGAGCTTCTCTGCTCATTGTGGGATGTAGTCACCTTGGTGGTGCCAAGGTAGACATGCTTTACAGGTCTTTACTCCCCAGGAGCTCATAGATGGAGCCAGCCTGGAGGCACTTGGACCTCAAAGTTCTTATGAGCAGACCCACGAAGA
This sequence comes from Uropsilus gracilis, assembly GCA_004024945.1. NCBI lineage: Eukaryota > Metazoa > Chordata > Mammalia > Eulipotyphla > Talpidae > Uropsilus > Uropsilus gracilis. The sequence continues at coordinate 1,982 of PVHY01001830.1, read as the reverse complement.
AGTCAGTGTGTCTTGTTTTGCAAGTCCCCTACTCTTTGCCCTTCACGGTGACAGTCCTGGACATCTCATACCATCACCTGCGATGCTGCCTCTGGTTGGCTCATGTAGGGGGTGAGGAGCAGGGCACACATATTCATGGATTATCCTTTTGTGCTAATGCAAAATTATGTTCTTGAGCAATATGCTCAAATTCTGGTCCTGTAAACTAGAAAGCACAACAGTCATTCTGAACATTAATGTCAATATAATATACAAATACATGCATATCAACACATATGTTTAGTTGAACTATCTAAAGTCGTAAGAAAGTATACTAAAAGAATTTCTAAAGTTTGGGGACAATTCTAGAATTTAAGGATCAGAGACCCTGTACTTGGAGAGAGATGCTTTTTTATTATCTGAGTCTGTGTTCATGCTCTGAGTTCTCTTCCCTGTCTCTGTTCTTAGTGTTGGGATGTGCATCACGCTTCCTCACATTTGCCACTGAATGAAGAAGTCATCCTTGGTCAAATATTTGTATATACATTACCTATGGAGATATTTTTCCTCCTGTCATTACTGTAAGAAACAAATAAATGTTCCTATTTTCAATGAAAATGCTCAGAAATGCAAAACTGTGATTTGCATGCCCCATGGCAAGGAGACTGGTGTCCCTCGCCAGGGTCCCTTTGACTGTTGAGGTTACATGCTAAGCTCCATGATGCTCAAGCCACACTCATAGGGCCTAGTTCCCAGTAGGTCTTTATCTCCAGGGCTGTGGGTTCCGTCCCTTCGCAGACACACAGAGCATCGTGCCCACCTCCCCCCATGTCACCTAAATGCCGCTCAGTCAGCAAAGTGCTATTTGTTTGAGGAACATCTGGAGAATCAGAGGCATTTCACAACCCGGTGACTTTCCTTTAGGAACACTCCAGCTTCATCCAAGCATGTCCACATGCAATCTCCTGCCTCTTGTCACTCTTTCAACCTCTCCTGTCACTCCTGACCCTCCAAATTCAGGATTGTAGGTTCTTTGTTATTTCTGTGTCTCTTCTTTATATAGCTCAACACCCTTTTCAGTGAGTGTATCTTCAATATGTTTGATAAGAATTATCTGTAGTATCTGCCAGTGTGCAGTTCTCTGCTGATGTGTATCCTCAAATCAGTTTGTATATGAACTAATCACATGTTTTGAGGTGAGTAGTGATAAAACTCTGTCCAAAAACCACTCTCTTTTTTCAAATCACATTAAGTTGCATTTTTATCCCCTCCTCTGAACAAGTAGTGTAGAGCCATGAATGACATAACTATTTCCAAGCATTAAGAAATACCTTCAGTAAAATTAACCTTTAAAAAAAAATCTCTAATTTGTGGATGTACCATGCTTATAACTTAGTGTGATGTACAGAAACGTTTGCAAATTTGATACCATGTTGCTAGAATAATAAATACTTTTTAAAATTCCTTTCCAAACTGTGCAGATATTGTCAGTTTTTTCTATAAAAACTAAAGAATGTAAACAACTAAAATCAGTTATCAATTCATCAAAGCATTGAGTACTTATTCTCTATTAATTAACTTACTTGATATTTAACCTAAATGTTGATGATTAAATTAAATATCACAACAATTCATTTGGTAGACTGGACAGAATCTTCTCAACAGAGGTCTCTGAGACTGAGGGGTATTGAATAATAGCTGAACTTTGTGCAGCTAACAATTGACAGAACTCAAATCCAAAACCCCATATACATTCATCATTCCACAAAATAACAGCGCTACCTACCATGAGGCTAAATTTGAGAAAAGAACATTCTTTTTAGAAATTAGAAATTTTACTATAATTTTATAGCAGTGACAAATAGTGGCTATTAACATAATATGTGACATGTTAAGTACTTTACATTAAGTGCTTTACATTAATTAAGAACTTCCTTCCCTCCCGATGTTTTCATCAGATATAACACTGTTTTCCAGCATTGTGTATGATCAGGGGTACAGTC